>JAWWML010032302.1:11599-90482 GCA_035047165.1 Ormyrus rosae
AATTTTCATATTAAGATACGATAAATCATAGGGCATGATAAATCTTGGCACGATAAATCACAGGGTATGATAAATCATAAGTCACGATAAATACTTGATCTATTATTTTGTTTAATTTTCATATTAAGATACGATAAATCATAGGGCATGATAAATCTTGGCACGATAAATCACAGGGTATGATAAATCACAAGTCATGTTAAATAATTGATCTATTATTTTAAATATTTTTCATATTAAGTCATGTTAAATAATTGATCTATTATTTTAAATATTTTTTATTAATATTATATTTTTAATGAAGACATTTTTTCTATAGATATTTTGTTTTTTTTAGGGTTTTTGGTTTCACTGAGATCTATGTTTGATATAATATTAACATTAAATAATTTTTCTAAATTTAATAAATTTTTTTTACTTTTATTAAAATTAATTTCTTCAATATCAATACTAACAATATTTTTTGATATACTTTTATACTCTTTCATAAATACTTTATCGATAATATTGCAACAAAATGTTTTATATAATTTGTTTATATCATCAATATTTATAAAATACAATCTGGTAATATACTTTTTATAATAATTATATGTTTGATATAAGCATCTTATTTTTTTTAAAATAATCTTTTTATTTAATAAATCATTTAATTCTGTACAATGATTAATTTCAATAAATTTTTTTAAAAAAGATTTACGTTCTCTATGATAATATTTACTATCTATAATAAAATAACAATGATCATTAATATTTAATAATTTATATAAAGTTTTTATACATTTTATATTTTTTTTATAATCAGTAATGGTTTTTTTTTCTAGATTAAAAAATAAATATAATTTAAAAATTTCATAAGATAAATTGTTATTGATCATTATAATTTTAAATAAACTTACTTTTTATATGTAAACTAATATATTCATATATTAATATAAAGTTTCATTTTTTATATTTGATATTAAATTTTTCTATATGTATAATTTTTACATTTTTGTTAAAAATAGTTTTATAAAATATAATTAAAAATAAAATAATAAATATTATTATACTTATAATTATTATATCCTTTTTGTTTAAATTTAAAACTTTATTTAAATAATAATCATATACAGGTTCAGGTTGTTCTGAATCTTTTTTACCGATAGCATTAACCAGTTCATTTATCCCACAATTAGTATTGGCATCTCCTGTGTTATAAAATACAAATTTTAACGGGTTTGATGATCCGTTACAATTTAATATTGAAAGCTCTTTAATGGTTATATTATTTGATACAGATGAAGACAAATTACATCTTTTTAAGAAACCTTTATTATCTTGTTGTTCCGCACTAATATTCAAATTAATTCCTAAATTTTTTTCAATTTTTTTTTTTAATTTATCTGACATCAAATCTTTGCTTTCTATTATACTATGTAATAATAATTTTAAACTAGAAGATTGATTAGTAATACATTTATTTATTATATCAATTTCACAATTATAAGAATTTTTTAAATATATTTTATTTATAATAATATTACAGTTTATTGTAGAATAAAATGTAATTTTTAATATTTTATCATAAAATTTTTGTAAAATATTATTATATATATTTATATCGTTTATAAATAAACCTTCTAAATTAACAGTATCCATGTAGATATTATTAAATTGAAAAAAAAATATTAATTTAATAGTAATAATATAAACATGACAATATATCTTAAAAAAATTATTAATTTATCAACAGCAGAAAAAAAAAAATGTATACATGATAAAATATCTACTAAAAATGTAGATATTTTTGAATCTATACAAGATCTTTATAATAAATATTATGCCAATCTCAACAATACAACTGATTTAAAATGTTATCATGAAATTTCATCAGAAGATGATAGTTTAATATGTTTATTTATGGATATAGACGTTAACATCAATAATTTATTGGAATCAATACAAGAAATTATAAAAAAATATAAAAAAACGGAAACATGTGAATCTGAATCAGACTTATATCTTTTACAAGAACTAATTAATAATTTTTTGGTATATTTATACAATAAAAATAACAATTCTTTGTCTCTTATATATGTTAAAAATGAAGAAAAAGATGCTGTTAATATGTCATTAGATGATTTTTTAAATATATGTTATAAAAATTTAACAGTAACAAAAAGTACATGCAATGAAAAATATTCATATCATATTTATTTTAATAATATATTATTTAATCAAAAAGATATTAAATCTGTTATTAAACCAATTATATCAAACTTTATTAAACAAGAAAACAATAATATATTTGCTAAATATATTGATACACAAATATATAAATCTAATATTAGTTTACGAGTTGTTTATTCTAAAAAAAATAATGCAGAAGATGATAATATAAATTACCATTATCCTATAAAAGTTATCGTAAAAAATAACCAATTAAAAATTGTTCAAAAAAAAATAAAATTAACATCTGAAAACATAGAATTTTATTTTTTAACAAGTAATACAATAACAACAAATAATGGTGATTTTATATATATAACAGATATAGATGAAATTGTAAGTGATGATGAAAACGATGTTATTATACCAATTGCATTTAATGAAAGATCTGCTAATATATACTTCTTATCATTAAAACATATTATAAATATTATATTTCCTGTTCATAAAATATCATTGGCGTATATAGAATCAATAAATCATATTATAAATTTACATATCTATAAATCTGATGAAACATATGAAAATTATATATTAAAAAATCAAGAATTATTATTAGAATTTGATTATTCTGTCCATAAATGCATTTTTTGCAAAAAACTATCCCATAAAAACAAACATTATATATATGCTAAATTTTATGGTATATCTATAATAAAAAAAGGTAATTCTAAAAATTGTAATATACATTCTTGGAGTTATCCGACATTATCTGAACAAAACATATGTGAATATGTTTTTAAAGAAAATGTTGTTAAAAAAACCTTTAAAAATGAATTAATATACTTTACAGATAATAAAGGATGGGAAATAATACCTAATGATGACTATACATGTCTTAAAAATATTATGTTTTCTTATAAATACTTTTTTAGATCTGAAGAAATTAAAATTATAGAAAAATTGTCAGAAAATAAGTTAAAAGAAATATTTAAAAGTTTATCAAAAACTATAGATCCTGTAAATACAATGTATGAATATTATTTTAAATTTAAAAATGGAATTTTAGAACTTAAAACAGAAAAATTTTATACATTTACACAACTTAAAAACATATACATACTAAATGGTGTTAACTATGATTATAAACATTATTCTAATTTTGATGAAGATGAAATGTATAAATTTGAATTTATAAAAACTGTTATTGATCAAATTATACCAGAAAAAAAAGATAACAAAATTAATCCATATAGAGAAATTTTTGAAGCTAATGTAAGTTCATGTATAACATTAACATATAAAGATGTTATAACTGTTTTTCAAGGAAGAACATCGGCAGGTAAAAGTACAGTTAAAAAATTAATTGCGGCTTCTTTAAATGATGAAATTAATTTCATTGAGATTCCTATATCTACTTATACTAATACAATAGATCCTAATAAACCTAATCCATGGTTAGGTCAAATACAATCTAAGCGTGTTTCGTTTGCATCCGAATCTGGTTGTATAGATAAAATAAACACACAGACTGTTAAACATATGACTGAAAATAAACTTTTAAGTAGAAAATTATATATGAATGATGTTGGTCAAACCAATTGTTTGTCTCAATTTATAGATACTAATTATGATTTAGAGTTTGATCATGAAGATCCGGCAGCTTATAGAAGATGGGCAGTAATAAAATTTGAATCATTTTTTAGAAAGCCAGAAGATGAAAATTTAATGCTTAATATAAATCTTGCCCATAACTATTATCAATGTAATAAAACTTTAAATATTGATATAGTAAATAATAAATACTCATTAACATTTTTTAACCTTATGTATATATGGTTTTTAAAATTTCATAAGACTAATTTACAAATGAAACATACAGCTAATATATCACCATTTTGCATGATTAACAAATGCATAGTCGGTATGGGTATTTCAGGTAATTTTGTATCTATGGAGTATATTATACCAAATAAAGCAAAAAATTATACAAAAATTAAATATCAAATATCTACAAACAACAAATTGGAATTATTAGGTATGAGCAAAAAATATTTTATTAATTATTTCAGTAAATTCTTACAACATCATAATATTGATTATGATTTACACAAAATTATTAAAGATATTATCTGTTATTATGATAATAAAACACTAATACCTATTGTATTAATAGAAGATATTAAAGAAGAATTTTTGCATAATGTTTTGTCATTATATAAATCTTATAATAAATGTGATAACAAAGACTTTAATTTAGAATATTATGAATCTAATAAGCATATTTTTAGTATTCAAAAATCTAATCAAGACGTAATTTTGGTATCTACAGAATTTGGTGATATATACTAATCTATATATTTAAAAATATTATACATGATATTTTTATTTATATTTTTATTATGTATAATTATAAAATAAATATTATCAACATTTTGACTTTTGGTTTTATTAAGGGTGCAAGTTTCTATACAATAATTATATAATTTTTTGTTATCATAATCATTGTATAATTGAATTATCATATTTATATCATATCTCATATTTATACCATCCGATGATAATAAAAAATATTTATAATTATTTAGGTTAGTTTCGATAATTTCTGGTATACTAATTAATGGTTCTTTTATATTATCTTTACAATCACTATCTCCTAAGCATCTGGTCATGGATAATTTTTTATATCTATTGTTTTTTATATAAGACTGTTTGTTACAATTTATTATTCTTTGTATTTCTTTTTGGTTATTTAAATTATGTATATTCATATCTAAAATAATATTTTTATTTTTATCAAAACCATACAACAATGTATCACCTAAATTTAACAAATATATTGTTTTACCATCTGATATAATACCGGATAAACATACACCAGAATTTATTTTATTTTTTATAAATAATTTGTCTAAATTAACAAAAAATAATTTTATGGTATCTATAGACAAATTATTGTTATCTATAAAAAAAATTAATTTTTTTTTTAAATAATTATTTTTTAACAAATAATGAACTAAAGATACAGAATTTGTTTTATATCCGTGACCATCAAATATAAAAAAAAAAATATATTGTTTATATTTAAAGGTTAATTTAGCATCTTCTTGTATGTTTTTTGTACCTATATCAGAAAATTCAAAATTTTGATACATATTGAAAAAATATTATGATTATTATAAATATATTAATTATATTAAATATATATTTAAAAAATGGAAAAAACTATAGAAGAAATATATAAAAAAAAAACTCAATTAGAACATATATTGTCTAGACCGGATACTTATATAGGATCAACAGAACATGTATCAGAAGTAATGTGGATATATGATTTTGATAAAAAAAAAATGGTTCAACAAAATATTAATTATGTTCCTGGTTTATATAAAATATTTGATGAAATTCTTGTAAATGCAGCCGATAATAAACAAAGAGATATCAATACTAATATTATTAGTGTAGAAATTGATAAAAACAATAATATTATTTCAGTACAGAATAACGGAAAAGGAATACCAATTGTTATACATAAAGACGAAAACATGTATGTGCCAACATTAATATTTGGACATTTATTGACGTCATCAAATTATAATGATGATGAAGAAAAGGTTACCGGTGGTAGAAATGGTTATGGTGCTAAACTTTGTAATATATTTAGTAAAAAATTTACTGTTGAAACTGGTTGTAAATCAAATAAAAAATATTTTAAACAATCATGGTATAACAATATGTACGATACAGGTGAAATAGAAATTAAAAAATATAACGGAGATGATTTTACATATATTACTTTTATACCAGATTTATCCAAATTTAATATGTCATGTTTAGATGATGATATTACAAATTTAATGTATAAAAGAGTTATAGATATATCCGGTATTAATAACAATATAGATGTATATATAAACGGTGCTTTAATACCAATAAAAAATTTTAAAGATTATGTTAATTTATACATTAATAATGAAAATGTTATTTATGAAAATTATAATAAATATTGGGAAATTGCTATAGCAAAATCAGATGCAGGATTTCAACAGGTATCATTTGTTAATAGTATATCAACATCTAAAGGTGGCAGACATGTAGATTATATATGTGATATGATTATAAAACATCTGATGATATCAGTTAATAAAAAAAATAAATCTGGTATACAAATAAAATCACATCAAATAAAAAATTATTTATGGGTATTTGTCAATTGTTTAATACATAATCCTAGTTTTGATACACAAACTAAAGAAAATATGACATTACAAGTTAAAAATTTTAAAATATCTTGTACATTATCAGATGCATTTTTAAAAAATATTTTAAAATTAAACATAGTGGAATCTGTATTAGCTTGGGTTAATTATAAATCTAATTTACAGTTACAAAAAAACACAAATAAAAACACACATAAACGTATAAATAATATTGTAAAATTAGAAGATGCATTCAATGCAGGTACAAAAAATTCTATTAAATGTTCTTTAATATTAACAGAAGGTGATTCAGCAAAATCAACAGCTATTTCTGGTCTAGCTTCAGTTGGTCGTGAAAATTATGGTATATTTCCATTAAAAGGTAAAGTTTTAAATGTAAGAGATGCACCTGTTAACAAAATTTTGAATAATGAAGAAATTAAAAATATTATAAAAATTATTGGTTTGCAATATAATAAAAAATATTTAACTTTTAAAGATATACAATCACTTAGATATGGTAAAATTATAATAATGACAGATCAGGATCAAGACGGTTCACATATTAAAGGATTAATAATTAATTTTATACATGCCAACTGGCCAAATCTGTTAAAGCTAAATTTTATAGAAGAATTTATAACGCCTATAATTAAAATACAATATAATCATTTATCTTTATCATTTTTTTCAATACCAGAATTTGAAAATTGGAAAAATAAAAATGAATTAAAAAATAATTATAAAATAAAATACTATAAAGGATTAGGCACTTCAACATCTAAAGAAGCTAAAGAATATTTTGAAAATATTAGCAGACATAATATTAAATTTATTTATTCTGGACCCGAAGATGATAAAAATATTATTATGGCATTTTCAAAAAATCATACTGATGATAGAAAAATATGGATATCTAATTATATGAAAAACAAATCACAAAAATATTTATATGAAAACAATGATAGCGTTACATATTCTGATTTTATCAATTTAGAATTAGTATTATATAGTTATTATGATAATGTTAGATCAATACCGAGCATGATTGATGGTCTAAAACCAGGTCAAAGAAAAATTATATATACTTGCTTGAAACGTAATGACAAAAAGGAAATTAAGGTTGCACAATTAGCTGGATCTGTAGCTGAAATATCAGCATATCATCACGGTGAAATATCATTAATGAATACTATTATAAATTTGGCTCAAAATTTTGTTGGTAGTAATAATATAAATTTATTAATGCCAATAGGACAATTTGGTACAAGATTATGTGGTGGCAAAGATTCTGCTAGTTCAAGATATATTTTTACAATGTTAAATCCTGTAACCAAATATATATTTAATAACAACGATAATGATTTATTGACATATGAATACGATGATCAAACTAAAATTGAACCTTCATATTATGTACCAATTATACCTATGGTTTTAGTAAATGGTGCTGATGGTATTGGCACAGGATGGATGACTAAAATACCTAATTATAATCCTTATGATATTATAAAAACAATATCATTATTAATGCAAAATAAAGAACCTCAAGAAATACATCCGTATTATAAAAATTTTAAAGGAAAAACAGAAAAAAATGGTAACAAATATATTTTTACAGGTGTATATAAAATTATTAATAAAGACATCATGGAAATTACTGAATTACCTATACAAACTTGGACACAAAAATATAAAGAAAATGTATTAGAAATTTTGATACAAAATAATATAATTAAAGATTATAAAGAATATCATACAGATAAAATTGTTCATTTTATTGTTATTTTTGAATCTAACGATTTATCTAAATATACCCATGATGATATTATTAGTTTATTTAAACTACAAACGTCTATATCTTTGAATTCTATGTGTGCATTTAATCAAAATTTAGAATTAAAACAGTATAATAATGTTATAGATATTATAAAAGATTTCTATGAAGTTCGTATACAATATTATGAAAAAAGAAAAAAAAATATGATTGATATATTAATAAAAATTTTAATAAAATTAAAAAATCAAGTTAGATTTATTACAGAAAAATGTAATGGAATATTGGTTGTAGAAAACAAAAAAAAACAAGAAATGATTAATTATCTTATTGATAATAAATACGATGCTTTGAATGATAAATCAGGTTATGATTATTTATTATCTATGCCTATCTTATCGTTAACATATGAAAAAAAAACACATTTAGAATCTGTATATAATAATAATAAAAATATATTAAAAAATTTAAAACAAACTTTACCAATAGATATGTGGAAAAATGATTTACAAGATCTTATAGTTCAATTATCTGATATAGAAAAAATTGAAGAAGAAGAAGAAGCAAATTTTAATAAAAATATTAAAAAACCACCAAAAATTTTTTATGAATAAAATTTAAAAAAAGAAATTTAAACTTGGATTATTTATTTCAATATATAAACGTTTAAAACTTTCTTTAATAATATTTGATGTATCTTCTGGTTCTGTATTATTATAATATGATACTGTAACATTTTTAAATTTCATCATACCATATGTGCGTGTTGTATTAAAAGAAAAAATATTTTTTTTACTGTCATGTTTTAATAATTTTGTTATATCTCTTATATGTGTTTTTTGTGTAAAAAGAATTTTTTCTGCTTTAATATCTTTTATTAAATGTTTTTTGTTATCTATAATAACAAATAAGCAAAATTTAATTGTATTTTTTTCATTAGATATGACATTAGATATTATAATATTATTTTTGTTTGGTTCAGTATTAATTTCTTCTTCTATGATCTTTAATGTGTCATCATATTCAGTTAAATATGAATGTTTAGCATTAACATATCTTAGTCTATATTTATGCATTAAAGTTGGCATGGCTTCATAAGCTAATACTGATCCATCACCACTATAATCATATACACATTCTATTGCTTGTGTATTAGGATCCACATTAAATCCAATGCACATAGGCTCTTTATTGTACAATCCAACTATAAACAAAAAATCTACATTTGGATTATGTGTTAAATTGTTTAATTCTTTACGAAATTCACTAGCTTCTCTTATTGTTTCTTCTGTAAATCCATTATTTAATAAAATTTTAATACTATCAGAAATTTCTAGTAAATGTTTGTTATTTTTATAAAAAAATAAATTATGTACATTAGAAGGTATTAATTGGTATATTGATTTAAAAAAGCCTTTACTTAATATATCTTTAAGATTTTCAGGAGTTAAAATAGATTGATGACATAATCCCATGATAATAGATAATGCTTTTATAGAACCCTCTATTGGACAACCTATTGTAATAAATTTATTAATCTTTTTAAAATTTTTACCGTTACCATATTTTTCAATTTCATTTATATATTTGTAAGCTATAATTCCACCCGCACTATGTGATATTAAAGTTATATTTTTATTAGGTATATCTAACATTTCTATATTTTTATTAAATAATTCGATAGTATTATTAAAATCATCTCTCCAATCATAAGAAAACACATAAAAATTATTTTTTTTTATCAATTCTAAAATATTATTGTTATTATTAGTTAAACTACCTGGTTTTAAATTTTTATCAGCTAATTTTTCTATATATTCATCTAGAATTGAATTTTCTGATTCATTAGGGTCTTGTTTAGAAAAAACTTTTTTATATAAATTTTTAAAAAAATTATTAAAATATAGTTTATAAAAATTTTTATTTTCTATAGGCCATATTGTATCATTTCCTTTTAATAAATTAGAAGAAAATAAACCTGGTATATAAATTATAAAATTTTTTTCAATATTCATTTATTGTAAAAATTTTTGTATGGTTTGTATTTTATTTTATAATTTGTGATTCATCTACGTTTTTATAAGAATTATATTTGAATGTTAAAGTTGGATTAAAACCTAAAATATTTTTTATTATATTACATATTGTTGATAATTCATTATCAGAATAATCTTCATCAAAAGATATAACAAGTTTTATAGATTTATAGTTTTTTTGTAATATAACCCCTTCTATTGATTTAATAAATCTTAGTAAAAAAGTATCATAATTTATTAAATTGTCTATAAGCATATTTTTTACCATCAATAATACTGCAAATATAAAAAAATATCTTTGCATTAAAGATATATTATTATTTTTTATAGGGTATAAATAATATATAGAATTTATATTATTATTATTTAGATTATGACATGTATTAATCAAATTAAATATAATTCTGCCTCCATTATTTTTATTATCATATATTATTTCTTTACCAATACTAAATAGAGAATATTCAATATCTACTTCTATATTGTATGTTTTATCTAATATATACATTATATTATCAAAATTTATTTGTGTATTTTCTTGTAATATTCTTTCGTATTTTTCATTAGTATTTATTATTTTGTAGACAGAAAATTGTGCTAAATTCATTTTAAATTAATATTGAAAAAATATTTAATTTACATAAATAACTCAAGAATTTAAAATGAATAATATTTTTTCAATAATTAGTAATATTGAACTTGTATGTGAATTTAGCAATGCAGAAAAAATGTTTGAATTAAATCTAAATAATATATACTTATTATCTAGTATAGGTTTAAAAAATTTTGATACTGAAGATAATTTAGGAAATCAAATTAATAACTTACAAAATATTGCATACAAATTTAATATTAATGAAGTATTAATTTTTAGAACATTTGATAATAAAAAAATATTACTTTATATTGTTTTAGAGGACAAATTGTATATTTTTAATAGCAATAAAATCATATATAATGCTTTTATATATATTGATAATTATTTATCAATATTATATGAAAATAATGAATTAGAAATCATTAATTATAAAAAATTTAAATATATAAAATTATTAAAAAACACTAATTCTATAGAAGATCATATGTCATTACTGTTTTTAATAATAGAAAAAAATATGTTAGAAAAAGACTTGAATCTAAAAAAAAATATAAAACCAGTAATTTTTCCAACAAGTAAAGTAAATAATGATGTTGATAGTCAAATTTGTAATATAGATTTAGAAAACAATTATGATCAATTGGTATGTGAAAGAATTTGGTGTATTTTTTCGTTAAATAAAGATTTGTGTTATAATTTTAGTATCATAAAAAATAATATCAGAGAATTTCAATATTTAATTTCTATAAATAATAAAAAATTTTTATTTCATGATATATTAAAATTAATAATATTTTTAAAACAAGAATTTTACAATAAAATTAAAGCATGTTCATTTTTGGTTTAAAATTATATAATGCATATAGAATAAATATTGATAATTTAATAACAAACATTAAACCATATTTGAAACATGGTAGTGTTATACTATCGTCTGATTTAAATATATTATTAGCATATTTATCACCATCACCTATTAAACATTGTTCATTTTGTTATATAGATAACGATGAATATTATATTATAGATATATCTGATGAAGGATATAAAGAATATAAATTATATGATTTTTTAAAGACAAAAAATAATATATTTATATATCATTATAAGGATTTAGAAATAATGAAAAAAACCATGAATTATATAAAAAAATATAAACATAGTACATATGGTTTTACAAGTAACAAAAAATATTGTTACAAGCTATTATATGATATATATAATGATGTTTATGATAAAAAATATAAAAATATATCTGATTTTATTTATCCATTAAAAATGTTTGGTAATGAATATATTAATTCTAATTCTTTGGTTTTATCTAAAAATTTTTATTTAAAATGTTCTGTAATTAATAATTATATATTAAAATTTTAAATAATTTATCGGACTATTTATATCAGTTTAAAAATAAATAGTACAATAAATAAATATTATAATTTTTTTTATTATAAATGGCAACAAAATCTAGTTCACAAAAAGGTATTATCAAATTTGATTATCTTAAAGCTTTAGATAAAATTGATCCAAAAATTTTGAATAAATTATTTATTATTCATAGAGGTGGTAGTTTAGATCATGTTAATAACAATAGTGATTGGTATAGAATTAATAATACAAACTTTTTAGTTAATGTTTACTTAGATCATGATAAAAATAAAATGTATATTTTGTCTATATCTAAAGCCGATAGCGAAAATACTATTGAAAATGACATGGAATCTTTAGATATTGGTGGTAAAAAAAAATCTACGAAAAAAAAGTCTCCTGGCAGACCTAAACTAAAAGAATCCGAAGATGATGCATTTGAATGTGATTATTCAGATGTTGATGAATATGGTGGTGCCGGAAAGAAAAAAAAATCTGGTAGAAAACCTAAAGGAAAAAAACAAGGAATTACTCATTAATATATACACAATTCCATGATTTTGATATTAAAATTTCTCTTATACATTCAATATCCGCATCAATAGATATATCAGGTAAATTATTAATGTTATAATAATATATTTCATGTGTATCACTGTCATTATCTCGTGATACTCTGCCTGCATATTGTATAATATTGTTTTTATTTATCGGTATTGATGTTAAATGTAAAATATTTAATTCAACAATATCAATACCTGTTCCTAAATGATCTTCTGTTCCTATCAAGATATATTTATTTAATTTTTTAACAGTATTTTTTATGTTTAATAAATTTTGATTTTTAGCATATACTGCATATATATATTCTTTAGGAATTATTTTTAATAATCTGTTTTTATACATATCAATTTCCTCAACAAATTTAGTTAAAATTAAAATTTTAGGATTTACAATATTTTCTTCATTAAATGACTTAATTATATAGCCGCATATTATATTTATTCTGTAAACATCATGAGACAATGCTCTTTTTTTATAAATAGATAAAATATAAGCATCTTTATGTGTTACAATTTTTTTTTTCTTCATATTTATGTATTGCAAATAATATTTTTGATTTATATCATTGTTGTTATAAAATACATTATGTTTTTTAACATGTTTAGTATGTACTTCATAAGCTATTTTTTTAAATTGATTTTTTTTGTATTTTTTAATTATTTCATCTAAAATTAATTCACGTCCAAAATAAAAGGCATTTTTTGGCCTAGGTGTTGCTGTTAAAGAAATGAGTACAGAAAAGCTATAAAACGTAAAAAATTTTTGTAATACTTCATTTGTATCCATGTTATATGTATGTTGTTCATCTACAATACCTATAGAAAAATTTTTACATAAATAATCGTTAAATTCTGTATTATTTAAATGTTTATATGGTATACATAAAACATCATAAGATGATAAATCTACTTTCATTAAAGCTTTAACGCCATTTAAAGACTCATAACATTTTATATTATTTAAAAATTTTACAATTTCCTTTTTCCATTGTTTAGTTAATTCTATACTAGGTGTCACCACAAATGTTTTTAATTTGTATAAAGACATTATATGAATACCTAAAACGGTTTTACCTATTGAACATTGACCTATTAAATTTATATATATTGGAGATTTATTGATAGTTTTTATAATTTCTACATGTTTCAAATATTCATTTATAATATGTGTTTGAACATTTGTTAAAACAATATTGTTACTAATAATTTCATTATTTGGCATTATTTGGTTATATTTTCTTGAAGTATTAGTCCATTTACATTGTAATATAAATCCAGGATTAGAAAACAAACCTATAGGTAAAATATATTTTTTGTTAATTTTATAGATTTCAGGTAAAGTATTTTTATTTGTATATAAATATATTGCATTGGTTTTAAAATAAGATTTAATATCATTATATAATATACTATCCATATAATAAGATAAATAAAAACCATTAAAAACATTCATTATGTTAAATAAAATATATGCTAATATAGATGATTTAAATAATAAAAATCACTATATAGAACCTTATACCAACGATATATGGATTATAGTTATTATTATGGTATTATTATTTATTTATAGAGGATCAAACTTATTATTACAATATTTATTTTCAATTATTATATTATTTATGTACATGCCCAAATATGGTATTTTATATGCTAATTTAATATTTTTTATATACAATATGCAATATTTTTTAATTATAAATAATATATATATCAAAGTTAGTGTTTTATTGAATATAATTATTTCTTTGTTTATTTTGATGATACATTTTTTAAATATAAATTATTGTAATTATATTACTTTACCGATATTAAATATTTGTACAATTATATCAAATTTATATTTATTATTTTATTTAAAAAAAATAAATTTAACATGTTTTACAAAATTATAACAAGTATTATTGTTATAATATGTTTTATAATTTTTTTTTATAAAACTATAAAATTATATAAAGAATATAATTTATATCTTAATAATAATTTTAAATCTGATTTTACAGAAATTAAAAAAAATGAAATATATAATAAAATAAAATTTAAAAAACCTCAACAAATAAATGTTGAAGGTGTCATTGATATTAATGATATATATAATAGAGTTCAGCAATTAAAAAATGAATATAATTCATTGTTAAATTCAGAAAATAACAATGAAACATTACAAGAAAATATTATAAATTATAAAAACATAAATAATAATTTAATTAATGATATTAATAAATTAAAAACTATATTAGATAATAAGAAAAAAGAATTAGATAAATATATTAATTCAAATGTAACTTAAATCTTCATATGATTTAAATATATTTTCAGGCATAGAATTTATTTTAGAAATTTCTTTTATAGATTCTGAAGATATATTTTTATCTGGTTGTATTTCTTTTATTTCATTAGGTTTTTTTTCTTCAATTAACATTATGGCCATATCATGTATTTTATCAATTTTAGTTTTGTATTCTTTTATGTTTTCGTTTAATATTTTCATTTGATCTTGTAATACATTTAAATTATAATCATATTCTAAACTAGATATTATGTCTTTATCTAATAGTTCTGGTTTATTAACTGATGATGATTTATCCATATAATTCTCTAAAAAAAAATTTGAATTATATTTTATATATATAATAAAACTAAGTATAATAATAATTATCAATATCAGTATTTTTATTATTAAATTCATTTTAGTATAAAATTTGTATTTTAATTTATTTACAATACAAAAAATTAATAGTATAAATGCAAAACTATAACTCAATACAAGAGTTTGGTAAACATATTACATATGCATTAGAAAAATTTAATAAATTATTTAAACCGTATTTACATAATCTTATAACTAATGAAAAAATTAGCTTAACTTCTTATCAAAAATTTGCAAGTGCTATTTTTTTATTAGATACATTTAAAAGTTTATTATTATTTTGGGAAACAGGTTTTGGTAAAACTATAGCATGTGTATATATAATAAAAAATTTATTTATAATATATCCAGAATGGAAAATATTTTTATTTGTAAAATCAAGCTTAAAAACAGATCCATGGAAAGATACATTTGATAAATATTTGCCATTAGATATAAAACAACAGATATATATGATACATTACGATATATTAAATTCTGAACAATTATTTTTACATAAACATGGTACATTATCTAAATCAAGTAGAGTATTGTATATTTTTGATGAATCTCATGATTTTATAAAAAAAATAATACCTAAAGAAAATAATGAAAAAC
Organism: Ormyrus rosae; assembly: GCA_035047165.1. Taxonomy (NCBI): domain Eukaryota; kingdom Metazoa; phylum Arthropoda; class Insecta; order Hymenoptera; family Ormyridae; genus Ormyrus; species Ormyrus rosae. The sequence continues at coordinate 27,539 of JAWWML010032302.1, forward strand.
GCAGATTATCTGTTTTAGTTGATCCTATTATTAAAGGCATTAATAAATCTTATAATAAAGTTTTGTTTATGTCTGCTACACCTATTAATGATACGTTTTATGAATTTAATTTTATGATGCATTTTTTACGTAATGGTAACTTAAACGTGTTAGAAAATATTTTTGATAATGAATATAATTTAATTGAACCTAATATGTTATATAATAGCTGTTTAGGATTAGTATCTTATCAAAAAAGATCTGATATAAATGTTTTTAAAAATACAGATGTTACAAAAAATTTAGCCGGTAAGCGAATAAATTTTATAAATTTAACAATGTCATCGGATCAAAGTAATATGTATAATCTAGTGTCTAAAATTGAATATAAATCTAAAGCTAAAGGATTTAGAATTTTACGTAAATTAGTTAATACATTTGCTTTTTTGGACATAAAAATTAAAACAGATATAACAGAAAAAAAATATTTACAGCTTATTAAAAATAAATATGATATTTTTTTAAGTCATATGAATAAAATACATTTTACCAAAAAATTTATAAATGAATTTACTAATAACACGTTAATAGTAAAAAATGAATCATCTATGTCTAAAAATTTAAATTTAAAAATTATATCAAAAATTAATTTTATTTCTTCAAAATTAGAAAATAATTTAGAAAAAAATAGTGAAATAGAAAATTTAGAAATAATGCATAATTATTCTAGCAAATATATAAAAACATGTCAAATTATAAAACAATCTTCAGGAAAATGTCTTGTATATCAGCCTTTTGTTACATTTGAAGGTGTTAAAACTTTATTAGAATATTTTAAAAAATTTGATATTTCATATATAGAATATACACAAAAAACAAAAAAAAATAGATCAGAATTAATTAAAAAATTTAATGAACCTGCAAATATATATGGAAAATTAATAAAAACATGTATTTTTTCTTCAGCTGGAACAGAAGGAATATCGTTTATAGGAATACAAGATTTAATAATAATGGACATACCATGGTCTGGTTCATCATTAGAACAGATTTTTGGTAGAGCTATTAGACTAAATTCTCATAAAAATTTACCTGTCGATAAACAATATGTTAATATACATATATTGATAAATTCTACTGAAAACAACTTATCGGTAGATAAAGAAATTTTAAATATCATATACACAAAAGAAAAACAAAAAAAACAATTAATTAATACAATGAAATTAGCATCATTAGAAAGTATTCATAACATGTATCCGGATATAACACCTGTAACATATGAAAACTTATATCATCTTACACATTTTAAGTATGATTTGAAAGAATTCGGAAAACAATATATATCAATTATTAAAGAATTTATACCTGTATATTATACATTTAATCAAGATTTTAGTACATATAATGAAGGATTTTTAGATGAAAATACTAAAGAAGTATATGATAATGGAATATTAATTGGTATATCAACAGATAAATATAAAATTATAGATAATAAATTAATATATTACATAGATTTATCGTAGATATTTATCAACTGATAAATATCTACCGATAAATATGATAGTATATTAACTAACAAATATAAAGTTATTCTGTACCCAATATAAATGTAATAATATTTAAAAGTTGCCATGCAAATAACGGCAATAAAAATAAACTTACAATGTATGAAATTTCTTTAAAATAAAATATCATCAGATATATATTAATAATTAAAGCAACAAAAACCATAATTAAATGAGGTATAAAACTATGTGATTGATAAGCAATAGGATAACCTATAGTAGATAATAATATCATTATTGGAAACAGATAGAAATGCCATATACTACAGGATTCATTTTTGTTGTATATTCCTTTGAAGAATAATTTTAAATCCGGTCTTTCGCTATTGCCTGTAGATTTATGATAATAATAGTCTAAAATTATCAAACTGGCCATACCGGCAAAAAAGTATGTTACACCTCCCATAAACATACCTTTATTTCCTAATAATAATTTAATATTTGTTAAAATATTTAAATTTTCTATCCAATTTTGTTGTTCATCCGATACATAATTATATGATATCAAATATATTATTAACGGGATAATAAGTTGCAAACATATCATTAACAAGTTAGATATACTATATTCAGATCCTAATATAGAAAGCATTTAATTAAATAAAAAAATGCAAAAAATTACATTAATAAATTTTTAAATTAATTATAATAATGTACCTTTTTATTTTAATAATAATATTGTGTTTTGTATGTTATTATTATAAATATTATAATTTACTGTTTGTATTATCATTAATAGAATGTTTTATAATATCTATTTTATTATATAATTTATTAGACCAAATAGTTATTTTAAAATGGTTACAAATGCAAATAAATAATCAAATAGATAAAATAGATTCTATAATGTATTTTAATAATTTTACATTGTACTACTGGTTCCTTAATATATTTATATTATTTTTAATCATAATACTTATTATGGCCAAAAATATACTATGATTTTTTTTTTATCCAATTATCAAAAAAACTTGATTGTATAAAATTTTTTAATATATCTATATTGACAGTAATTTTTTTATTATATATACCTTCTGAACATATAATTTTTGTATTATCCTTTTTAACAGTTAGATTTTCTTTCATTCTATTAAAAGGAACATTGCAATACGGATAAATAAATATTTTATGTAAAGTCTCAAAAAAGACAACATCATTATCTATTTCATTATCTGTTAAAAATAAAAAAAATTTATGTACAAAAAAATGAATATCTATAAACCAATCAACATTATGTATTAATTTAGATTTTAAAATTTTTTTATTAGGTATAACATCATGTATTACAGAAAAATCAAAATCTGCTATTTTAAACCTAAATAATTCTTTAAAATAATATTCAATATTATTATAAGATATTGTATATGGTTTATATTCTGGATATACTAATATATTATCTTGTTTTAAATCATTATGAGAAAAATTAATATATTCTTTGATATTTAAAATAAATAAAGATACTTGTAAAAACAATAATCTGTATATATTTGGTATTATCTTATATGCTTTAATGCCTTTTTTGCTAATATTTTTTGTATCAGGATTTAAATATAATTTTACAGATACACATTGTGCTAATGGCATTATAATAATAAAACCTTCATTTATAATCACATTTTTATCTTTAACTGTTCTTATTACATTAAGTAAATGATCGCTTAAATTAATTTTAGTAAACGTTGGTAAATATTTATCCAATAATATATTTATATAATTATATATATTATTTTTATATTTAGATTGATATAATTCTTTGTATTCTATAGATATATTATAATTTTTTAATATATCTTTTAATTTGTTCATAGAAAATGCATGTTTTAATAAAAAACAATATAATAAATATATAAATAATATATGAATATCAATTATTTGCATTAGACCAATTAAATTATTTTTTTTTATTAATACTAAAGGATTTACTATCATATTTCTTAAATCTTTACTATATTCAACAATTTTATTTGGTATTAAATACTCATGGTAATCATCTTTATTAGTAATATTTATTTTAATACAATAATGTTTATTTAATTTATATATTTGACCAAATCCACCAATACCTATAGGTATTATTAAATTTTCTTTATTAACATTTTTTATAATAAAAATATCATTAAATTTATTTAATTTATAATCTGTCAATATGATGTTAAAAAATTTATAATAATCACCTGAATCAATATAATGATAAAAATATCTGTACTTGGTATATAAAAATAAACCCAAAACTTTATCTCCTAAAATTTTATCTCCTAAAATTTTTTTTTTTATTTCGTCTAAATATTTCATTTATAAATTAAATTACTAAAAATACTATGGAAAAATCAGGGAATATAAAAGAATTTGATTTTAAGTCTTTATTCAATAAAGATTCAATGGTGACTGCTATTATAGGATCATCAGGTTCAGGTAAGACAACATTAATTAAACATATACTGCATTTATCAAAAAATACATATACACATGTATTTTTATTTCAAGGTTCAGCTCCATCAGAAGATAATATATATACAAATTTTATTTGGCCGGCCGATGTTTCATATATAACAGAATTAGATGATAAAACATATAAACAAACATTCAAAACTAATATAAATAATTATAATAATATTATAGCTGAATATAATACAGATATTAGAGATAAAAATAAACTAAATGAAAAACAAATATCTTTAATAAAAACATTATTTATATTTGATGATTTTGGTCCACATAATAAACATTTTTCAGATTTTGCCAATGTTTCTAGACATTCTTTAAGTTCGTTTATATTTATAATACATAACGATACAGATTTAGATTTAACATTTAGAAAAAAAATTACTCATTATTTTATTAATGTTTGTTTTTCTTTGAATCAGATTGGAGATCATTTCAAAAATATTAAAATTTCTTATGAAGATACAAGAAAAAAATTTATAGAATCAAATCAAAAAAAATGCTTTATAATTTTAGAAAGAGATGATCAGTCTTTGTTACAATATTATAATTTAAAAACAGTAGATATAGAAAATTTAGAAAATTCTAATTCTATTTTTTACAGGTGTTCTAAACAACGTGTTGTGATAAAAAAAATAATACATGAGTTAGCAAAAAAAATTAAAGAAACTTAATCTAATAAATTTAATATTATAAACATGTTATTGTTATTAATTTTATTACATATTTTAAATAAATCTGAAAATACAGGTAAATAATTATTATTTTTATTTGATGTATTTTTGTAAGGAAATTCAGTAGTCAATGGAGAATTTAACCATGAAATTATTGTATCCAAATCTTCTTTTTCATCATTTGGATAATGATTTAAATTTTTTACTTCATCTAAGATTTTTTTTTCATTGTGTTTTAAATCCAGTAATTTATTTAATTCATTATGTATAATTTCAATGTCTTTTTGTGTTTCAATTTCATTTATATATACATATAATAATAAATTGAAATATTTCATCTTTAGTGTATTTTTTGCTATTAAGTATTTAATAATTTATATATAATTTCAAATTTTATAAACCTAATCTATAACATATTCTGGGTTGCTTTTATGTATAGATGTGTTTATTTGTTCTAATTTAATATTATTATATATAATAAAATATTTATTTATTTTATCTAAAGAAGTATTTTGACTTTTTAAATATTCTAATAATTTTTTATCTTCATTTGTCATATATTTTTCAATAAAAAACTGAGGATAATTAATATAATTTACTTCAGCATCTTTTTCATTAGTAATATAATAATTACCTAAATTATAATTATCAGAAGTAACATTGTTTTTATTTAAAATTTTTTCTGTTATTAATTTTTGATTAATATTTATTATAAATTCATGTTTATGTTTTTCTTTTTCTGTTTTAGTTGGTTTATAATTTAAAAAATTATATATATATTCTAAATTTTGTTCTAATAAATCTATACTTAATAATTCATGTTCTTGAACAATATTATCCATTTAAATACTGTTAATTTAATAAAGTTTTTAAAACAGTTATATATGATTCTATAAACACTGGTTTATATTTTTCATGTGGTTTTAAAATTATATTTATATTTTCATAAATATTATATTTAGATGTAAAATCAATTACATCTAATAATGAAGAAAATATTAAATAAAATGAAACAGGTTTAGAAAACGATTTATTATAAAAATCATCATTAATTAAATTATATAAAAATGAATTTTTATCATTATAATTTATTGAACATATGTTATTAATTTTATCTATTTTAATACTATTTTGTTTAAAAAATAAATTATTAATTATATTAACATTATAAACAATATCTATCATATTATTTAGTACTAATATATCTTCTATTTCAGAAGCTGGTTTAGAATCTATAATATAAAATTCTAAAGTTAACTGATCATATAATGTATTTTTAAATATATCATTGGAAGCAAATTGTGATAGAAATTTAATATCTGTAATAATAACACAAGGTTCATTATTTCTTTTTATATACAATAATATATTATCATTAGACGTATTATTATCAAAATATTTAAACATATTTTTTTGAAAAATAATTTAATTTAAAACTAAAATTTTACAAAAATGTCTGATTCAGAAACAAATATAACTAATTTTAATATAAATAGTATTATAAAAAATTTTAAAAATTTAAATGATATAATATTAGAATTAAATAATAATAACATAAATATATTAAAAAAATTAGAAAAAATTCAAATAAAATATTTATTATATATTTTAGACTATTACTATCATATTAAAGGCGAAAGTTTGATAAAAGACAATATATATGATAAAATAATTAATGAATATCATGATTTACAAACTGTATTATTTGATACGAAAATAAAACTACCATATTCAATGCCTGGTATAAAAAAATATTATCCCGATAACTCTAAACAAATAATAAAAACGTTAAGTAAATTTTATGGTTCAAATATTATTATTAGTTCAAAATTAGATGGTATATCATGTTTATTGGTAAAAAAAAAAAATAAAATAAAATTATATACGAAAGGTACCAATAATGAAGGAAGAGATATTACATATATTTTAGATTATATAAATTTTAACAAAGAACATTTAAATAGTGTAAAAAATATAGCTTTGCGAGGTGAACTTATAATACAAAAAAAATATTATAAAGATTTAAAAATAACTACATCTTTGAGAAGTCAAGTAGTAAAATTTATACACCAGAAAAAAATAGACATTGAATCATTAAAATATATAGATTTAGTAATTTACGAAATAAAAAGTCCTAAATATTCATTTAATAATCAGTTTTTAATATTAAATGATTATAAAATTAATATAGTTAAAAATATTCAAATAGATTACACAACTGTTGATAATATTGTTGCATATTTACTAAAAATGTATAATAATTTTTTAGAAAATGATATTTATGATATTGATGGTCTTGTTGTAACAGAATCTAATAATATTTATGATACCGAAGATAATAATTTATATCAATTTGCATTTAAAAACAATACAATTTTTGGTATTTCAGAAGTAATTCATATTCAATGGTCTATTTCTAAAGATTTTAGATGTATACCAATTATATTAATAAAACCTATTGTATTAGATAATATAACTGTAAATAAAATATCAGGATTTAATGCGTCATTTATTATTAATAATAAAATAGGCATAGGAGCAAAAATTAAAATTAGATATAGCGGTAAAGTTATACCTGTTGTTGATTCAGTTATAATACATAGTGATAATATTGTATTACCAAAAATTAATTATAAATGGGATGATAATAATGTACATTTTATAACATCAGAAAATTATAATCTAGAATCTGTATCAAAACAATTAGAAAAATATTATATTATTTTTGATATAAAACATTTTGGTAATCAATCAATATATAATGTTATTAAAAAAATATCAATAAATACCATTATTATAAAAGATATATTTGATTATATTGATGTTTTAAATAAATGGGATAGATCAGAAAAGATATTAGGAACAAAAAAAGACTTAGAATTGTTTGAATCTTTGTTAATTTTTAAAAATAAACCCATATCAATTATTTTATTGTTATTGGCAACAAATAAATTTTATTTGATGGATGAAATAAAATTAACTACTATATTCCGAAATAATTATTATTTAATAGATATATTAACAAAAAAAACTCCTTTAGAAAATTTAAATGAAGATATTTTGTTAGAAACACATGGTATTGGTAAAAAATCTGTATCAAGTTTTATGGTCGGTTTAAAATATTTTATAGAATATTATGATAATTTTAATAAATATTTTAATATAAATTATAACATTATATTAGAAAATAAATTATTAAAAATTGTTTTTTCAAATGTTACTAATAAACAAAAAATATATATAAATAAATATAGAGATTACTTTACAGAATTTATAAATGTAACAAAATCTAATAACATAAATTATCTTGTAACATCTTCATTAAATACAGCTTATACAGAAAAAATGAATAAAGCCGTAAAATATAATATACCTGTTATAACTATAAATGATTTTATTGAAAAAATAAAAATACTTAAAGACAATATTAACTAATTTATTATATTTTAAATGGATTTAACAAAAATTACAGTTGAACCTACAATATGGTTTTATATGATGGCCATGACTACTACATCTGTTATAGAACAAGAAATAATTATATGGAAATCATCAATTTTATATAATAATGCAACTACAATAGAAATACAAAAATATGTATCAAATTTTCAATTTAAAAACAATATTTGTAGTCATATATTACCTGTTTTTTTTTCTCTTTTTCTTGGTAATTGGAGTGATAAATATGGTAGAAAAATAGCATTGCTAATTGGTTTATTAAGTAAACTATTATATTCTATAATGATTATAATCAATATATTGAATACTAAATGGAATTTAAACATGATTATATATACAGCAACAATTCCTTCAGCTATTTTATTTGGTGATATAGCAATATTTTCTAGTTGTTTATCATATATATCAGATATTACAACATATAAAAATAGATCCATGAGAATTATAATTTTTAATATGGTATGGTTGTCTACACAACCAATAGGATTTATATTTGGTGTATTTATGTATAAATTACATAATTCTTATATTATTATGTATTTATATAATATTATGTTTTTGATAATATCTATATTATATACATATATATTTATAAAATTTGATTTTCCTGAACTTACAGATTTTAAAACAATGTTTTTTGATCTTTTTGATATAAAAAATGCAATAAAAACACTTTTAATATTAGTTAATATAAAAAAAAATAAATTAAAATTATGGATTTTGACAATATCTATGTGCTTATGTGTATTTCAAAGAGATGAAAAATGGTTTATGTATTTATATACAAAACATAAATTTTCATGGACTTATGAAGATTATGGTTACTTTAAATTTTGTCAATCTACATTATTTTTTATCAATTCAATGATTTTGATATACATAAAAAATAATGTAAAAACAGATGAAATAATATTTGCTTTAATAGGTATATTATCAAAAATTTGTGGTAATATTATATTTGCATTAGCTAATATATCTATATTATTTTATTTTGGTTCATTAGCCGGATCATTAGGTCCTTTAACACAAGTAATGATTAGATCAATGATTGCAAAAAATATATCTAAAAAAAAATCAGGCAAAATGTTTACTTTATTGTCTATATGCGATAATTTAATACCTTTTTTAAGTTTAATGGTATATAATTTAGTATATAATAATACAATAACAACGTATCCAAATATTATTTATTATATAACAATTATATTAGAATTTATTATTGGTATTTTTATGTTTGTTGTTAAATTCTTATATAATTAAGTAATTTTTAGAATCAAAAATAAAATCTTCATTTATATCTGAAATTATAAATTTTATTACGTAACTCATATTATATATGTTTTTAATAAAAAAAACATTATTAATTATTTTATATTTTTTAAAGTAATTATAAAATATATTTTTAAAATTTATCATATCTTTACAATAAAAGTAATACATGCATACATAATGTTTAATATATTTGCATATATATCTGGTTGTTACTAATTTAATAGTATGCATACTTTTAACATGATGAAAAATACTTATATATCCAATGTTGTTTGTTAAATAATTCTGTAAAGATATGTTGTTATAAATTATATATTTATGCATTATATCTGGTTTAATTATATTTCTATATTGATTTAAAAAAATTTGTGCCTTTGGATTACTTGAAATAATTAAAAAAGCATATAAATTATATTCAGAAATATATATATTGTCATTATCTAAATAACGTATTTTAACTAAAAACTTATTATTTATTGAAGAACATGTTATCAATGTTGATATATCATTATAATTAAACCATACCGTTTTACCATCATATATTATAGAATAACTTATAATATCATTATATAAATAATCATTTCTATTTAATAACATTTTTGTTTTTTGTAAAAATATCACATAATCAAAATATTTTCTATAAATATCTGATTATTTTAATTTATAAATTAATATATATTTTTTTTCAAATTCATGATAATTTATTACATTTAACAATTTGAGCATTTTTATATAACAAAAATACACTCAAAAATATTACAAAAAATATAGATATTGATATATATTGTATAACATTAAAATAAACATTATTTGTTGGAAAAACATAACCAATAAACAATAAAACTAATAAAATAACTAATGTAATAAAAGTAGTTAAAACTGATAATATATTAATATTTTTTTGAAACGATGTTATAAATTTATCAATATGTTTCATGTATTTATCTTTAATATTTGATTCAATTTCAGCATTCAAATTTTTAAAGTATACTGGATTTTCCATGTTATCTTCCATATTATATTTATAATATTTCAATTTAAAAAATATAAATTTACAATTTTTATTTTTATTATGTACTACTTAAAAACAAATTACATTTTTCATTACTGTTAAAAACCAAAATATCACCATTTAATGCTAACATGTTTTTATTATCATTGTATATTGGATAGTAAGAATTGTTAATTTTTTTACAAGTTTTAGGGGTTTCTATGATTTTTTTTATTTGTGTCATAAACTTATTATATGATTTTTTATCCTCATTATTATATGAATTATTGTTAAATATTAAATTATATATAAAAATTAATTCTGTTCTATAAAAAAAATTAAAAATTAAAATTACAATAATTACTTCAAAAATTGCAAAAATATATAAAAAAAATGAATTAAGATTATAGTTTATATTTTTTGTAGGTGTATTAATAATTGGTTGTAAATTAATAGTTTGTGGTAAAGACATTATGGAAAATAATACTATTACAAAAATAGATGATATTAATAATATTTTAAATTTAATAGACGGTAAAATAGATAAAATTAATATTTTAAATATATTTATTAAATATGATTCGGATATATATAATAAAAAATTTAAAGATATAATAGACATATATAAAACAATATATAAATTTGATGATTTTGATAAAATTTTTGGTGATACGTTTAACAATTATAAAGATATTATAAAATACATTAAAACATATACTGTAATAAATAATTCTAATAAAAATTATATTATTTTTAATCCTAATGTATATAAAGATATAGAAGAAATTAAATATACTAATAAAATATATAAAAATAAAGATAATACATTAAATTTTCATGTTGATAATAAATTCCCGTGTTCTAAGAAATTAATAAATTATTTAATAAATTATCCTAATTTTATTAATAATTTTGTTAAAAAAAGAAACAGTAAATCTACTATATTAACTAATCTATGGAAAAAAGACGTCTTAAATCAATCATCAAATTCATTAGATATTAAAAAATTAAATTATAAAAACAAATATGATACAAAAATGTATAGTTATACAAATAAAAAATATAAAATAAAAAAACAACGTAAATTAGAATTTTTGATAAAAAATGAAAAAATTATATCTTCTATTAGAATTTGTTTGCCTAATTCATTTATAATATGTTTAGATGATTCTACATATATACATATAAATAAATTAATTATTTCTGAATCATTGACTATAGGAAAATACAAATTTAATAATATTAATGAAAAAATTTATTTTATAATAAAAATATACGAAAATTTTTTTATTAATAAATTAGATAACTATAATATTACATTTAATTTGTCTATTAAAAAACAAAATATAGATAATATATTATATATAAATATAATAGATAAAATAAACAATAAAATAGTAAATTTTACAGATAAATATATAATTATAAAATATATAAATTCATATAAAGATTTATTATATTATAACAATATAATATCTAAATATATAAATAAATATAAAATTTATTTTGAAATTTTAAATAAAATTAAAAAAAAACATATATTTCTATATATGTCTAATAGTGAAATAGACAGTTTTTTTTAATATAATTAATCATGATTTGGTCAATATTTAAAATTATATATATTATAATTTTATTTTTTTTTATATACGATATTATCTCATTATTTATTAATTATTTATCAAATACATATCATGATTTATGTGAAAACATACAGTCTTATAAAAAATCATTTATAAAAGATATTACTACAAATATATTAGATGGTTTAAATAATAATAATTAGAAAATTTACATAATTTCAGGTATATATAACATAATACTAGTATATAAATCAAATATTTTATCATTGTTTCTATTTTTTGCAGTAAAATTACCAGGAAAAATTGTAATACCATATTGATTATTATCATTGTTAACTACTACTTTTAATTCCACATATTTGAATATTTTTTTATTATCAACAGATACAATATTAAAATTATTAGATAATGATTTTAATTTAATTATGGAATTACTGTTAATAAAAAAGTTTATTTCTTTATTATAATAATTTTTATTAAAATTAATAACACTAATATCTAATAATACTTGTTTATTAAATAATTTTGGTACAATACTTTTCATTGTCATGGTGTTATTTTTAATAATTATATTTATTTTCCCGTTACCTAATTTTTTAAACATTTCTTTTAAATTTTCAAACTCTATATTAACATAACAAATAACATTTTTTATAGTATCATCATTAATATTTTGATATATTTTGTCTTGTTCATCCAATATATAATTTTCTTCTGACAAATAATAACTATTCATATGTTGATTAGAACATAAATTTTGATTTGTTTTTGTGATATTTTCATCTGATATATTGGTGATTTTAGAAAAATTTTTGTTTATTTCATAATTTTCATCATATTCTTCTTCTTCTTCTTCAGATAAATTATTTTCGCTAGAATTGGTTTTAAAATTTTTTTCATATGACAAAGATGAATATTTGTTATTATCTAATTCTATATATTTAATTTTAGTACTATAATTATACCGTACAGTAATATTATTATTATCAAAAATCAAAGCTATTAAATCATTATTAAATTTAGAAAAATATATATTATGTTTGATTTTAGATATAAATTCAGTATTAATATTTGTTTCTATAATAGGTATTTTAACTACACCACCAATACTATCTGATATTACTGTAAATTCTATAAAATGCTTAGTATTCTTTGAAGGATTGTATCTCAAAACAGATTCATGGTATATAGCATTTATTATTTTATAATAATCTTTAAACCAATAATAATTTAATAAAAAATATTGTTTATTATCAATATTTTTCAATATATAATTAAAACTATTATTATCTATAACATATAAATCAGTCATAATTATTTCTTTGAAAAAAAAGTATTTATTTTGAATTTAATATATATTAAATTTTTAATACAAAATTAATTAAATTAAATGGATAACTTTAAAAAAATTAACTTTTTAACATCTATACAAAAAAATTTAATTAATTTATGTAAACTCAAAACATTTGTTTGGTATCAATATATAATTAATCAAGAAAATATATACATGCATTATGAAAAATCTATCAAAGAAGTACAATTGCATACATTAGAAATAGATAGTAAAAAAATAAATTATTATAAACTAATATTATCATATCCTACAGAAAATACAAAACATTATTTTGTGTATAAAATTTTAATAGATAATGAAATTAAAAATTATGATATAGAACAAAATAATTATACTTCAGAATTAAAAAATTCTCATATATACCCGCATGTTATATCTTTCTTTGAAAAAAGAAAATCTGAAGATGTTGATCATTATTTATACAGTAGAATTTTTGTGGATATAAAATGTTTATTTAAAATGGAATTTGAAATTAAACAAATAAATCTTATAACAGAAAAAAAATATAATCAGTTATCTAATAATATATTTTCACCATATTGTGATCAAAAACTTAAAAAAAATAGAATAACATACGATGATATAACATTTTTTTTCTTTTATCATCCAACATTAATGCCTTTAAAAAACATATACGGATTTGAATATTATAATATTAATTATGCAAATCTTAAAGATATAGACATATTATTAAAAATTAAAATTAATTAAACTTAAATTTTATTAAATAAATTTTTAATATTTAAAATTATATTAAATAAACGATAAACAAATACTGATTTTATATTTATAAATGCATTAAATAAATTTTTATCATTTAAAATAACAGTATAACCATCTATACTACATGATGAACATTTTTCTGTACTTATATTAAATTTTATAGTAGAATAATTTATGTTATCCTTAAATACAAGATCTTGGTTTTGTAAATAGTCAATAATTTCTAATTCCATTTAATTGTTTTAAAAATTAAACAATATTTATTAGTATTATCTTTATCACACGGATTTTTATAATTTAATATATATTTACTAAATATAAAATCTAAACAATCATTATAAGCAGACCATTGGCCATAAACATTATCTTTCAATATCATTCCTTTTTCTGATACACCATAATAAAAATCAGAAGATTTAAAGCATCTCCATTTTAAATTAACATTGGTTTCTGTATCATTTGGATCTATAACTGTGCTATCGGTATAATTATATGAAGGCGTATATACATATTCATATTTACTATATTGATCATTAAATTTTTTAATATAATCATAATTTTGTATAAATTCAATACATTGAAAAACTATAATACATAAACATACTACAAAAATTAACATAATAACCAAATCTATATTCATTGTTGATTTATATCATATTAATTATTAATTTTTAATTTATTATTTAAATAACTAATATATTCTTCTGGTAAAGCAGATTGAAAATTATTATCTTTATCGGAAATTTCAAATTCAATATTTTCTGTGTCTTGTGATCCTCCTGTTTCGTTTAAATTTGAAGAAGTTTCTTTTACTAAATTATTATTTTCTGTCATTTTTATATTTAATGGCATAGTGGTTTCTGTATTATTTTTACTATCTTCTATAAATGTTTTATAATGAATATTTTGTATAATTTCATCTAAAGATATACTTGAACCTCCAGCTTCACTGGTTTCATTTTTATTTTTTGAAAAAAAATTACCATTAAATTCAAAAAAAGGAATATATGTGTTATTCTTGTCTTTTACGCAAAAATATATTTGATTCATATTTAATATAATGTCTTCTAAAAAAATTTTATTACCAAATAATTTATTAGATAAAAAAAATACAATATCAACTGATACAACTTTAAAAAAATATTTTAAGAACAATTATACATCAAAATTGGTACAAAATAACTTACATTTTTTAAAAGAACCGAAAACATTAGATAAAATAAAATATATAAATGATAATATAGATATTTTAAAAAATTTAAAAAATAAATTAATATGGTTTTATAAAAAAATTATTTTACCTGATATACTAGATGATACACCTGAAATATTTAATTTGAATAATGAAAAATTTGATGAAAGATATGACAAATTTTTTTTATTACAAACAACAAATTATTCATCTAATTATGTTCATATTAATTCTTTGATATTGTATCAGTATTTTTACATGAAATACATAAATAAATATTTGTTTCAAATAAGCAGTATAAACAATTATCATTATATACATTCTGAAATCATATCTAGAACAGAAAATCCATCATTAAAATTAGATAAACATATTTTGGAATATATTAAAAAATATTCAAACAAATACAAAGTTTTATATAAACCAATGCATGAAAAACAACAAGTAAATATGTCTGAAGAAGATATAAAAATATTTGATTTTTTACAACAAATAATAAAAAATATAATAAAAAAAATACAAAAAGTTATGCAAAATAAAAATTTAGGATTTAAAATCTTAACATACGGATCTTATACATCATATAATTTGAATCCAAATGTTATATATAATGATATAGATATATATCATACAGATCCTTTAAAATTTTTGTTATTAATAGTAATGATATTTTATTTTTTGTTTAATATTAATGTAGATATTTTTAAAATTCCATATATATTAGGTCATTTATCATTAAGATATAAAAACAACCATTTTATGGATTGTATATATATGGATTCATATACCATGGATAATATTCCTGTTTCTTTGATAAATAATATTGCTTTTGTGGACCCTCTGGTACAAATGTTAAATAATTTTAGAATGATGAGTGAATTATTTAGATTAAATAGTATACAAAATAACAAAGAAAATATGTACTTAAAATATTCAAGTTTATTAGATTATTCTAATAATATATTGCATATTGACTATAAAAATTTAACAAATATTAATATTCCTGTTATGATAGTTGAAAATGAGTTTTTGATAATTAATTTAGTAGAATTCTTATCATCAATTAAAAAATTTGATGAAATAAAAAGTTTATTAAATTTTGATTATTTAATAATATCATTATGTAAACCAACGTATTTTTTACAATTAATTAATAGAGATGATATTATTATAAGTAAACAATATTTTGCTTTATTTAATGAAATAGCAGTAGAATTTTATAATAAAGACAAAATATCACCTATGATACAAAAAAATTATTTAGTCAATGATACAGTCAAAAAAATACATGAAAGTCAAATTAATATAGCTTCAGAAAAAACAAGTGTTAAATTTCCTGAAATAATTGAAAATATTATTAATAACAATAATGTTTTATTGATGACTAGTATATCTACAGATATATATATAAAAAATTTTGTAAATAATGAAAAATGCATTATTAATACAGAAATATCTGATATATCTAAAGAAACAATTTTTTCATCATTTATTTTATATCAAGTTTTAAAACATAAACCAATAAAATTAATTAAATTTTATATGGAAATATTATTATCTTTTTTAATAAACAATGATAAAGATCAAGAATTTGCTTTGTTATCTGGTAATAATATATGTAGTATATCAGAAAAATATAATAATATATATAAACAAAAAAAAATAAAAATACAAGGTAATCATTTGACATTTACATTGATAGATCCGACATATTTAAAAAATATATTCTTTTATCAAATTCAAAACAACGAATACTATAATTATAAAAATTTTTTAGAAATTACAAATTATAATTAGATAAATCTAAATATTTAAATATATGAGTGTGTATACACTACTTTACCAAATCTTAAATTTTCAAATTTCTGCTTACACTCTACTTACTGTAACATTTAATTTTTTTTGTATGTATAATTAGCTTATATATGCCGATAATTACAACCAATCCAATATTACATTCATGGAATTTATCCAACAAAGGCGAGGGTCAAGTTAGCAAAGCGAAATATAAGACCTTCGCTATGCGACCTTTGACCTCTCGGGTAAATTTCTGTCAATCAAAAAATACTACATTAACAAACATAAGTTTTTTTTGCCAGGCATGCATGAAAATATAATAATATGAAAATTTAGTAAATTATGATATAAATAAAAAATGGATTTAAGATCCCAAAACTTAATTACATTAAATGCTTCGGAAAAAATCTATTATAACTATAACTTTAAAGATAAAATTAAAAAATATGAAAATGAAATGTTTATAAATTATTCTTTAGATGAACCAGATAATAAACTATTATTAAAATACATCCGAAAATTAATTTCATTATACAACTCTTACATACCCATAGGATATAAAATAACAAACAATAAAATTGTTATAGCTTATAGATGTGATTATTATACTTTAAGAGATTATTCTATTAATCAAGAAAAAATAGAAGAAATTATTAAAAACAAAGATGTGCCGTTACAATATTGTTATGAACTATGTAATATTAAAGATTATCCACCGATTATTGATTGTTATGAAGATTTAAGAAAAATTAAAAGATTAGTTATAAAAAATACTGAAGATGACAGTTTGAAAATAAATTTATCTAAAATATATGAAATTTACGAAATAAATCTTTAAATAATTATTATTTTATATCATTCATTAATTATTGCTTAATTTGAAAGCTTGTTTAAATACGGACAATTTTATTATTTATTTTTTTATGACATTCATAGTTTTCGAAAGTATAAATTTTATTTTTATCAATTTTTTCTAATTTATATTCACAATCAATATAATTTTGTCCGTAAGGATCAAAAAAGCCGGCTTGAATTTCGTTATTAACTATAGCTATTTTAGACCAATAGTCATCATCTATTGAATAAATTCTGCTTTCATTTGGTTTTAAAAAGCCTAAAACTGAATCTGAAGCAAAATCTCCTGGTTTAGTGGTACTAAACGCAGGATAAACTGCTGTTAAATCCTTATTAACCATTAAATAGGTATATTTATTATATTCTCCAATTGCTTTAGAACAACCATCTTCTTCATTAGGAGAATGTAATTCCCAACCTTTATCTCTAGAAATAATTAAAGCGTAGTTACATCCGTGTTTATTATTTTTTACTTCTGGATTAGAAGATGATATTAGATATCTAGTAACAATTTCACTTTCAACTTTAATAAAATGTTCGAACTCTGTAGGATCTCTATTGACTGTTATTCTTTTATCAGATGTTTCTTTAACTATCGTGTCACCGTATTTTATAGTAACACTTACATTATCTATATTATCTATAAAAATAGAATCTCCTGAAATCAGAGATTGAATTGAAAAAAGAATAAATATTGAAAAAAATTTCTTTTCCATTTATATAAAAAAAAAATTTATAAATTTAAATTTATTGTAAATATAAAAATCTATCAAATTTTCATATTTAAGATTTTATCTTAAAATTTATTAAAAAATCTTTTCTATTTTTAATGATTTTAATCTCATTTATATATTTTACTTGACCTGTCATAGATAAGTAAATCAATAATAATAATAAAATTAAATTAAAAAAAAAATATATGAATCGTTAAATATGATTATAATCTATTTAAATTTATATAGCCATAGGCATAGAAATTTTAGTATAAGGTTTATAATTATCAAGTTTAAAATCACATAATTTAAAATCATCAATATCTTTAATTTTTCTGATTATTTGCAATTTTGGGAATGGTTTTGGTTTACGATCAATTTGTTTTGTCAATGCAGGTACATGATTGAGATATACATGACAATCACCCATTGTGTGTATAAAATCTCCTGGTTTTAAATCTGTTATATGAGCAATCATACATGTCAATAAAGAATATGATGCAATATTAAATGGAATTCCTAAACCCATATCAGCACTTCTTTGATAAAGTTGACAAGATAGTTCACCGTTTGCTACATAAAACTGAACAAAAGCATGGCATGGCGGAATAGCCATTATTGGTATATCAACTGGATTCCAAGCAGTCATTATAATTCTTCTATCATTTGGGTTATTTTTTATCTTATCTATAACATTTTTTAGTTGATCAATACCTTGACCTCTGTAATCTGTGTACATGTTTTTGTATTTTGCACCAAAATGTCTCCATTGAAAACCATAAACAGGCCCTAAATCACCTTCTTCTCTATTTGTAAAACCACAGGAATCTAAAAATTCGCGGGAACTGTTAGCATCCCATATATGCACATTTTTATTTGCTAATTCTTTTGCATTAGTGGATCCTTTAATAAACCATAATAATTCTTCAACAACTCCACGCCAAAAAACACGTTTCGTTGTAAGCAACGGAAACACATTATTTCTCAAACTAAAACGCATTTGTGTTCCAAAAATAGAATATGTTCCTACATTTGTACGATCTGTTTTTATTGCTCCTTTTGATATAATTTTTTTTATTAGTTTTAAATATTGATATTCTTCATCATTTTCTTCATGTTTTTCTTCTATAGATTTGTTAGACATGTTAAAAACTAATTTTACATAAACTATATATTTTTTCATATATTTTAAAAATATTAGTTTAAATTATATATTTTCTTCAACATATTTTTTAGGAAATATAGTTCCTTCAAGTATATTTTCCATTATTAAAGTTGTAATATGTATATTTATAATTTTATATTTAGATAAAATTTTAAACAATTTATTTATTTTTTTTTTGTTATACAAATATACATATAAATAATTTCCCAATGGATGAGAATCATTAAAAGAAACTTGATTGAATAACATTTTAATTTATTTATATAATAATATAAATATAATTTCAATTTTTAATCTGAATCTTCATCGTAACTTAATATTTGTGTATTTTTGCTATTATAATTTGATTTAATATTACTTTGTAATAATGATATATTATCATTTAATCTATTAATTTTATCAGTTTTTTTCTTATTGATTATCCAGTATATCAAAATACCAATAAAAATTAATATAATAACAACAATTAGTACAATTATAAAAATTGTTGATATATTACTGTTATTATTTGGTTGATTTTCACTATCATTAGAACTACTTAAATCCATTTGTTCATCGGACATTTTTAATGCTTCGGAAACAACAGGTACAGTTTTTTGTTCTGGCATATGAGATATAAGACTATCCAAATGCATAACAGGTTTTTTTAAACTAATTGCTGAATCTAAATTGGATTCATTTTTTATTCCGCCAATAATATCATCATTATAAGGTGTCTGGTTTAATGAAAAATCTAAATACGAATTCATTTAAATATAGAAAAAACTGTGTTAATCAAATTTAATAATTTCTAGCGCCAATATTCCTATAAATAAAAAACAAAATACATTTTTAAAATATATAGAAATTATTATTAATATTAACAAAAATATAATATTAAATGTTATAATTAGTGATGAATAAGACATTATGGGTATATTAAGAGCATAATATAATTTGTTAAAGCAATTTATGTCAAAAATTTTACTAAAACCACTACCTATATTCATATTAGAATCTTCGTAACCATTTTGTGTACCTATATAATTATTTTTTAATATTAACGGTTTAATAGACAATAATTTGAATACTTTATTAAGAGAAAAATCTATATGATAATTAATTTTATTAATATAAAAATAATCATATAATTGATATGATATTAATGGTGATATCATATATGCACCTAAAAAAAAATGATATAAATATTGATTAAATTTTAATTCATTAACTGTTTCAATATTTTTTAAATAAAATCCCTCACCGACTAATTGTAAAAATAATTGTTTATTGTTTTTTTTAAATAAATATTCTATATCATTAAAAATATTATTTAAATATTCTAAATTAATATATGTATCATCTTCTAAAATTAATATATAATCTGTAACCGAATAATTTTCGTATATATATTTCCACAATAATATATGACTTGAAGCACAACCAACAATAGGTAAAGGACAGTAATTATTACAAAATTCTGTAGTTATATAAAATTTATTTTCTTTTATTTTATTTTTATCGGCTCCTAAAAAAAAATTTATTTCATTTAAATAAGGTTTATAATATTTTTTTAATTTATCTATTCTATCTTGTCTGTTTTCTAATGTTATTATAAATATTTTAAATTTAAACGTCATTTTTTGTTTTTATATATTAAATCATATAAATATGAAAAAATTTTAGGATTTTTATTGGTATTAAAATTTTTTTCAATAATAAAAATTGAAATAATAGAATTTACAATAAAAAAAAAACATAACAGAACATAAAAAACAAATATTATTAAATTCATGATGAGCGAAAAAAATTTAAATTTTTCTTTATTTAGTCAAAAAATAATAGATTCTACACCAATATCTATAGAAGCAAAATCTGGCATAGATCAAAGTGTTAAAAGTTCATTTTTAGGGTCCGTAAGCTTTATTCAACCATGTGGTACATGTTTTCTTACCGATCAATGTCCTGGACATTTTGGTAAATTTAATATAAATAAAGTTCTTTTTAAAGTAGCTTTTAAAAAAGAAATAGAATTTTTATTAAAAAATATATGTCCAAAATGTGGTATGATCAAAAATAGTAATCTTAAAAATTTATTAGAAAAAATATATAATAATTCTAATATTATACTTCAAGAAGACAGAAACACATTTAATCAGATAGTTAAAGAAAATAAAAAATACAACAAGCAAACTAAAATAAAATGCAAAAATGATAATTGTCAAATACAAACCACAAGTATACAGTATAACAGCAAAATTAGTTGTTTTACATACAATACAAATATTAAAGAAATATGTGATATCAATAATATATTTAATCATTTTAATGATTTACCTGATAATTTAATTAGATTAATGAATCCTAAAAATGCTCTTGAATTAATGTATCCTAGAGATGTATTTTATCATAATTACTTGTTAATACCATCAAATTATATCAGACAACCTAATACATATGAAGATAAATCATTTGATCCGTTTACATCTGAATTGAATGGTTTGGTAAAAACATTAAAAAACGAAGGATTAGTTGGATACAAAAAATCTCAAAATTTATTTGATACAATAGATAATAATCCAGGTGATAATCCGTATTCTTCTGTTAAAAAATATAATTTATCATTGTTAACAAATTGTGTAAAAAAAAAATCAATTTTAAGAGATAGTATAGTCGGTAAACGCGTTATAAATACAGGAAGATGTGTTATAAATCCTGGTACAAAATTGAAAATTGGCGAAATAGAAATACCTGACTATATCCTAAAAAATTTAAGAGAAACTGTATATTTTAACAGAATTACTAAAGATTATATATTAAAATTATTAAGAAGATCAAATGAAGAACAAAAATTTATTGATTATGTTAAAGTTGATTATAATAAAAAAATGCCTTATACTATTGTAAGTTTACATAATAATTATAAAATTTTAACACCTGAATTTGGAGATCAATTTGAAAAAAATTTAGAAGAAGGTGAATACATCATGTTTGGTAGACAACCTTCTATACATCCATGGAATTGTCAAGCAGCAGAAATAAAAAAAAATAATATAACATATCCGGATGGATTTGAAAGAACAATTAATATACCAATACCTATTGCTCCATCTCAAAATGCTGATTATGATGGTGACGAAATGCTAGTTAAAAAATTTAGTAATACTACAGCAAATATTGAAAAGGCATTAATATTAAATTCAAAAAAACAGTTGAAACATCCTATAACAGGAACAACAATGTATGGTTTGGTTCAAGATCAAATTGTTGGTATAAATTTGTTGCTTAATGAAAAAAATATTTCAAAACACAAAGCTTGTTTAATATTAGGTAAATATGTATATTGTCTATTAGAATCATTGAATAATAAAAAAATATTTACTGGTAGAGAAATATTATCATCAATATTTCCTAAGTATTTTACAAATGATAATTTTAAAAACGGATTTATAACAGTTAAATATTTTACAACACCAATGGTAGCTTGCAATTCTTATAATTCAATATTTAATCAATTGTCACATGTATATGGTGACAATTATACTGTTACAATTATAGATATAATCAAAGAAGTAGTTCAAAATTATTTAAAATATTACGGTTTAAGTATTACGTTGACAAATATTGTACCAGATATAAATATTCTATTAGAAATAGAAAAGTATGTTTTAAATATTGTTAAAAACATTAATGCTAAATTAGAAGATTTAGTAAATGATTTAAATAATAATAAATATTATATAAGTTCTTATAATGATATTATAGATATTAAATTAAAAAATATCAATAAATTAAATATTAAAACACAACAATTTATGGAAAAAATTTTACAAAAATATTATAACCAAGAAGACAATTTATTTAAAATATGTTATGATATTGGTTATAAATTATCTATAAATGATTTGATATCAATATTATGTTGTCTCGGACAAAAAATGAATAAATACATGCCTTACCCAAAAATAAACGGAAAAACATCTCTTTATGATATATCTAACAATATAAACATAGAATCTTCGGGATTCATAACTAATTCTTATATAAAGGGTTTAACATATGGTCAATATGTTACTATGGTTAAACAAGAATCATTACCACAAATTGTCAATGTAACATCAGGAACATCATTATCCGGATCAACAGGTAGAAAAATGATAAGAATGGCATCAGAATTGTTTTTAAATCATGATAAATATATAGTATCAGATAAATATATAGTGAATTTAAATCCAAATTTTTTAAAAATATCAGTTAGTGATATGTGTAAAGTTGATATAATATTGCCTAATAAATCAATGATATGGTATAAAGAAATAAATAATCTTTTTAATAATCAATTTAAAGAATATATGTATTATTATAAAAATAAATCCATAGAAATTATTAAACAACTAAATTTTTACTTAAATATAAAATCAGAAATATTAATATATTATTACAAAATAAAAGAAAATAATATAAAAACTTTAATAAATCATGAAAGAAATTTAATATTAATTAAAAATTTTTACAATACAATATACAATAAATATTATTATCAATTAAACGATATAAATTATGTATTATATATATTTTTAATATATTTTGACCCATCGGGTTATATATTTAAAAATTATATCGATGAAATAAATATATCCAATTATTTTACTGAAGATTTATTAACCAATATTTTTAATAAAATTATATTTAAATTAGATTATTCATTAAGTCCAGGTTTTATGTATGGTTATAGTATATCTAATACGATTCAAGAAAGATTCACCCAACAAACTTTATCATCTTTTCATACAACAACAAAATCAAATGCAAAAGTTGAAAGAGGTCTTACAGAAGAATTTAAACAATTATTAGAATTAACAAAAAAAGATGAAGATATTGTTATATGTAATTCATATGACTTAAATTTTTTAAAAAATATTAAAAATCTTGTAGAACATATTTCTTTGAAAATATTATGTTCAAATATAGAATTAGTAGAAGAAACTGAAGATAAATATTTTATATATTGTTGTTATATTTCAGTTCCAATTTTATTACAAAAAAATGTAAATATGATTATACTTCATAAAATGGTAAAAACATATTGTAATAGATGTTTTTCAATACAAAATTATTGTTATTATTTTGATATTAAGAAAGACATAATTAAATTATATATTTGTGTTAAATTTAACAATACTGTATCAAAAAATATAGATATAAATTTAGATATAATAAAATATTATTTTAAAACATCTTTATGGGACGGAATACATAATGGTAAAATAATAAATACAAATTTAGAAATCGAAACTATTCCAAGATCTATAATTAATGATAACAATGAGATTGAAGTGAAAATTTTATATTCTTTAAAATTTTTCATAGAATCTGTAGCAGATTTTATATTTATAGATACATCTGAACTAGAAAGTATATATGTTACACCATGGATAAGTTATAATATTGGTGGAATACAATATATGAAAATTAATACATTAAGTAAAGTGAATAAATTAATTGATGATGAAAATTTTATATATTGTTTAAAACATTTATTTGATTATAGATTCTTTTCATCTAAACCTACTAATCTCAAAATTTTAAATAATAAATCTGAAATTATCAAACAAGCTAATAACGGTGATAGTAATATTATTACTCATGTTGCAATGAAAGGTTTATCTGACAAATGCACAGATGTATATTCATCATTATTAGTTTCTCAAAAACCAAATATGGGCACAAATTATTATAATTTTTACATTAATCCTAATTTATTTGATCAATATGAATATGTAGAAAAACAAGAATTATTATTATCAGATAATGAAAAAATATTATCAGTTTTATAAATTTTGTTATAAATTAATAATGGATTTAAATATAATAAATAAATATAAAAATCAAAAATATATTTCAAGTTTTTTTGATGATGAATATAATAATGATTATGAAACCTTATTAGATCCAGATAATAAATATTTATTGACATATAGACATACATTGTCCTTTTTGATTAAAAATAACTATGTATCTATAATGTTACAAAATTTTTTACAAAGTAATTTGTATATACCCGTATTTCAAAATTCAATTATATTTGAAAACAATAGTAACGATAGTAATGAATCTTTTAAACTGCTTTTATCTAGAATACCGTTTCAATATATTGTAGCTGATTATGATAATTTTTATGATTTTATTTTAGAAAAATCATTAGATATTCATGAAGAACTATCAAGTTTAAAAACATGCGGATTTTATTTAAATGTATCGATTAATAAAGAAAAAGTTGCATTGACGTTCTATAATTATATAACACCGTTTTATATAGATAATGATGAGGTGCATATACTTAAAAAAAATGACATATTAAAATATTCCATATTTTATATTTCTGAAAAATGCTCAAAAACAATTAATTTTAGAATGATATTTTTGTCTAGCAAAAAAATACCTTCAGATAATCTTATTGAATCATTAAAATCTAAATTACAATTGCCCGAATCTAATCAAGAGATAAGTGAATATTTTATTAATAATAATATTTTAATCAAAAATCAAAATAGAGAACAAATCTTTACATCATATATTACGACATTGAATATTGATGATGAAATTAGTATCGTAAAACTTAATTATGATCTGTGTTTTACGATTGATATAAATAAACAAAAAATGTATCATTTGTTTATTATAAAAAAAAATCTTAAAACTTTAAAGTATTTAGTTAATGAAACTATTATAGAATTTAATGAAAATAAACAATCTTATAAATATACATTAGAAAATGAAAAAATTTTAACAGAAACAATAAAAATTTATAAACCATATAACAGTGAATATAATTATTATAAAATTAATAATAAATATAAATATTTATTTTATTTTATTTGTAAATGCAATAATATTGATTTTGGTTCTGATTTATTAATTTTGAAAAAATATACAATTTTAAATAATAAACGTTGTTTTGAGCAAATAAAAATATTTAAGGAAACATTAATAGAAATTATAAATAATTTTTTTGATAAAGAATTTAAAGATATATATATAAAAAAACAAATATGAATAATAAAAAAATAGAAGATTTAAATGATTATTTTAAAATGTTAAAAATTAATCCAAATATTGAACTTAAAATAACTTATAAACAAGATGAAGAAATAATAACAAATCAAGTATCTGGAAATAATATTTCTGAAATTTTTGAAAAGTTATTTAGCAAAATTTTAACTGATGATATTTATAAAAATCCCATAAGTGAATTAAATGAATATTGTCATAAAAATAAATTACCTGTACCTAATTATGATACAAAAGTTAATATTTTTAATAACAATATTATTATTACATGTACAATCAACGAATTTTCTGTAACTGATGAAAATATAAAGAAAAAAACAGCAAAAAAAAATGCTGCAAATAAAATGTTAAATTTACTTAAAAATATTTAAAACATTAACACCTGTTTTATTTTTTATGTATACTCCAAAAATATAATATCCAATATCTAATATAGGATACTTTGGTACCTTACTAAAAACTACTTCGTCTATATATTCTTTTGCATTTTCTAGTTCACTAGGAAGATTATTTAATTCAATATTTTTTGTTAAATCTTTTAATTCTGTAATATTTAATTTTGTAGCTATAAATTCTATAATCCATAGAAAAATTATCAATATTAAAGAACTAGGATTATATATTTTATTTTTACGTGTTTCTAATGAAATTATTTTTTCGTACCATTCAGAAATATCACTATCTAAAATAATTTTATTGTTATCATTATCTAATATATCAAATATATCAGTTTCAATATCTACATTATAATCTTTAAAAAAACGAATTATTTTAAGTTTTTTGTCCGTTAATGTTACGCATTTATCGTTAAATAAAAATTCTTTTATTTGTTTTTTAGTATTTTTAGCTAAATTTTGTTTATATTTGTTTTCTTTAACATTGTGTAAATTATTAATAGAATTTTCTAATACAGATGTTTTATAATTAGAATTTAAGTCTAAAGTATTATTATTAGTTTTGCAAAATGTGATATCGTTTGTAGTTTCTTGTGGTTGTTGATTATTATCTGTTTTTAAAGTTTTTTTTTCTGTTTGTTCTTCCGGATTACTAAAAAAATATTTTTTAATTATATTAACATCATCAATATTAATATTTAATAGTTTATGGTTATTTAAACATTTTAAAATAAAATTTTTAGTCATTTTATATTCTCTATCAAAAGTATCTATGTGTCTTGAAGATGATAAAAATGCATTAAGATCATCTTCGTTTTTAAGAGGCTCCCAAGGAAATGTAGTTAAAAACAAAGGTTTATTTTTTTGATTTTCTATAAAATTTTCTAATATATCTATACGAGATTCAATTGATTCATCAGATTCAATTGATTCAACATGATCTTCTGTTATTTCTTCTATATTACATATATCATCTTCATCATCTGATGATGAATTTTCAAAAACACTATCGTTTATGACAATGTTATGATCTTCTTCTTCGTTTTCTTCTGAAACTTTAGATAAAACATACTCTTCAGAAGCATCTATATTAATATTTAAAATTTCAGTAGCCATTTATATATTATTATTTTTTTAAGATTTTTTTATATTAAATGGGTGTTGATAGTTTGTATAAACAAATAGATGTTAAGGATTTTTTAGAAATAATAGAATGTATACCTTATTTAAAAAATTATAATTTTATTTTTAAAAATTTTGATTATAAAAATCATGTTATATATAAACAAGCTATATTAAATAACCTTATTTCAAGACATTGTATAAATAATTATTATTCCATACTTGATAAAAAAATTAATTTATCAAAATTAAAATTTTACACAAGAGATACTGATTTAAATGTTTTAATTAACATCAGACGCAAATTTTCAGAAGAAATTTTTAGATATGTAGCAGGTTATCAACCAAATATATCCGATAAATCAAATTATTATTTATATTCCAATATAATACCAACTATTATACCAACCACTAATTACAATGACGATGATCAAAAACAAGAATTTTTATATACAAATGTTTCATATTATGAAAATTATATAATACCATCTGAACTAATAAAATTATCAAATTCTTGTTATAAAAATGCTTTATTGTCTTTACCTGTTTTTATAAAACATTATAATAATATTAAACCATACATTTATGATATTGAAAAAATTATATTAATAATTAAAAATGAATTAGAAAAAAATAAATGTTATGAATATATATCAATTATAGAAAATTTAAATACTGATAAAATTGTAAGAAAAAATATTAATATTAATAATCATGAAGATTACTTTTATATTTTATATGCATACAATATTCAAAAAGAATTTAATCTTACAAACCATAATTTAGATCTAAAAACACAAAGTCTCATGATGTATACTTTATATAAAAATAAACATTTAAATAATGTATTATTAGATATGCCGGAAATTATATCCGATCCTTCATATACTTATGAGCCTAAATATGGTGTTAAAACTTCTGTTATGCCCGTATCATCGCCTGTAGCTCCACCATTACCACCACCATTGCCTTTAGATCCGCCTTATATGGGTCCAGTAACACAATCTATTACTTCTATACCAAATTCTAAATATAATGAAAACATGTTTGTGTTTCCAGATGATAAATATCAAGATTATATAAATAGACAGAAACAAAAATTAACAATAAACAATAATAAACCAGAATCTTTAATAGAAGAATTAAAAAATAAATTAAAAAATCTTAAAAATAAATATGGTGGTCGAAGAGTATCTTATGATGATTATGATGTTAGTGTACAAAATTTAGATAATATAAAAGATATTATAGCTAATAACAATAAAAGTCTCATACCAACTATTTCATCAATAGATAATAATGTTAAAATAAATTCATTAGATGATTTTATATCAATAGCATTTGAAGGATTTGTGCTCTTTGATAAATTTATTTCAGAAAATGTTGATAAAAAACAAATTACATATATGTATGAAGTTATAAAAAATGCAGAAAAATATAGTATATTAACATGTCAATTTAACAACTATCAATTTAAAATTTTTTCCATAGATAATCTAATAGATAATTTAACATATATACAATACTACAATTATTATTTTAAAATCATAAAAGATTATATAATTTTCTTAAATAATAATGAAAATATGTTTGTTTATAAAGATATTTATATTCAAATTAGTGCTCTTATATTGAAACAATTAGATATATTTTCTTTATATACCATAAATAATGTATTAGGATTTAGATATTATATATCAGATTATTATAGTTTATTAAAATTAATTAACAATCCTAATTATACAACTGTATCATTATTTTCCGGTATGTTAAATATTTTAAACTCATTTCATGTTAAAATTATTGAACCTTTAATTGGTGGCTTTCATACAGAAAAAAAAATGTTTGAACTTTCTAAGTTTAGTAAGTTAAATTTCTTTAATTATGTTTACATACTTGATATAGTAAATAATTTAAAATTTTCTCAAGGTAATCGAGCAGATTTTTATGAATGCGAATATAATGATATAAAACCCGACAATCAAGTTTATAAATTTTTTGATGGTATTCCATTTGATAACTATATAAAAATGAACCCCGATGATGTTTATGTTATATGTTGTGTAAATACCACAATGTTTATAGGTAATGCAGGTACTAAAACAAAAATGTTTTTAAAATATGACAGTAGACTTGAAAATTCTAGAATTTGTTTGTTAATTAAACAAATAACTCCAACAATTAATGCATATGATGTGGTAAAAAATTTATCTCATAAAATTAAAACTGATACTTTAAATGAACAAAATTTGAAAACATTTTTATATAATCTTGGATTATATTTAGAAAACATACCCTTAAATGAAATGTTGAGAAAAATTCATAAATTACAGAAACCAATAGAAATACCTGTTATAATGTCATATTATAAAAACAAAAATTCATCTATTACATTTGATAATACCAATATTGAATTATTTTTATTCTTGTTGAATTTTATTCAAAAAATTGGATTTGATGTGAACCACATGATGACAAAATCAAATATTATTATTAAAATTAGCCCTGAATTATCTAAAGAAAATATTAAAAAATATTTTTCTGGAATTGATGACGATAACGATAAATATAAAGAAATAGCAGATATATTAATTAATGAAAATGAAGAATTATTAGATTATTTAATTAATAGTACAGTTAAAATTTCTATAGATAAAGAAGAGATAGGAGGCAGTCAATTTTCTTTCATATTACCATCAGATTTTATGCCTTTAGAAAATAGTATTTCAGATAGTATAATAGAATTATATAAAGCTACAGATAGTGTTCAAAAAGATGATGTTTTAACACCAAAATATAACAATATGTTTGATAAAGAATACTTAGAATTGCAAGACAACCTATCAATGCTTCTAAACAATAATAAAATATCTATAGATAATTTATATAAAATTATACCAAAATATATCGTAAAACAAACTAATATGTTTTCTGGTATACCTGTTATGGTAAACAAAGGTGGAAACAAAGAAGACCATCCTATTAAAATATTTTTAAACAAATATTTAAATCAAAGTTATTCAACACCATCCACAATAGTATCTAAGGAATATATCGATAAAAATATAGATGCCATATTTCAAGATCAACATTTTAAAAGTTTAAATAAATTATTATACTTTTATGACAACAAATTATTAAAAAATCAAAATTATAGTCCAAATCAAATAATATGTAATAATATACTAAATACGATGGAATATATGAGAAAATATTATAAACTTGATTTTAAAACCGAATTTAAACGTAATATGTTGTCATTAATAGATACATATCATAC
Organism: Ormyrus rosae; assembly: GCA_035047165.1. NCBI lineage: Eukaryota > Metazoa > Arthropoda > Insecta > Hymenoptera > Ormyridae > Ormyrus > Ormyrus rosae. The sequence continues at coordinate 59,156 of JAWWML010032302.1, forward strand.
TTTAGAAGAAACCATATATTGTGTTTTTGTTATCATACAATATATAAAACATTTTATTATGTTCCTGTATAAAAAATTAGGAATAAGTTTTGAACAACTTGAATTAGAATATAATGATTTTATTACATTTTATAAAATCATTAAACCACAATTTGAAGAAAGAAATAAAATTATGCAACAAATAATAAATAAATATAATGATAACAACTGTAATAAACTTGATCTTGGCAAACCATTAAATTATAATAATAAATTAAAAGATGTTGAAGAAACCATGGAAGATTTACTATATCTCAAAAAAAGTGATATAAATATACCATTAAACCAGAATCAATATCAGAATCAATATCAGAATCAATATCAGAATCAATATCAGAATCAATATCAGAATCAATATCAGAATCAAACCTTTGATGTTGAACAAAAAAAAAAAACAATTTTAACAGATTACTACAATAAAAATAATAAATATTTAAATGATGTTTTTGATACACAATTATATAATTTAATAGAAAAACATAAAAATAATTTGAAAATTATAAATTCTAATAAACAAAAAGAATTAGATGAAATAAATGATAATATACAAAAGGAAATTGATTTATATGTTGAAAATCATAATAAAAATCTTATCAAGGTTCAAGAAATAATTACCAAATCATTAAATGAAGAATTAATAAAACATTTAAATATTTACGATAATTATAAAAGAAAAATAGGAGAAATTTCAGATCTTACAAATGCGGATGCTGAAGATTTACGTCAAAAATACAAAGATCTTATAGAAAAAGAAAATGAAAGATATGACAATTTAGTGAAAGAAATTGAAACTAATAATACATATTATAACGAATTAATATTAAAATATGAAACAGATATGAAAAATATTGATTTGAAAAAAAAACAAGAAGAATTCAAAATTAATGATAAATATCAAAAATTATTAAATGATTTAAAAATAGCACAGGAAATTCATATAAATAATATGAAACAAGAATTAAATACTCAAAGAAAAATTTTATCATCTTTATATGATAATATAAATAGTATATTTAATTCTTTAAACAATGACAAGCAAACATTATTATTAAACGATATACATACTCTTATAACAACATATCATAAAAAGGTATCACAAGAATATGATGAAGAAACAATAAATTTAATAAAAAAATTAATAGATCAATTAACCAATATAATAGGTAAAAACAATGATAATAATCTTAATGAAATTTTTATTGAATCAAAAAAAATAATAAACAAAACTGTTCCCAAAGAATATAAAAATATATCATATGAAATCAATAAAAGAAACCTTTTTGATGAATTAAGCAGTATGGTTGAGGATAGTTACCTTATTAAATTTTAGTATATTAGTAATTTTTACAAATATATAAAAATATTTGTAATATGTCTATAAATATTACATATATATGTTTATCGGGATGTAAATTGTCTAATTTATTATATTTTATCGTACCATTAAAAATACAACAGTTATTATAGTATAAATTTATAAAATTTTTAAAATGATTATCTTCATCTAAATACATTTTTTTAAAAACACTATATAATGATACATGTTTTATTGTTTTAATTATATATTCTGATTTTTCAGGATATTTATCAATATAATACATAAATTTGTTAATAAACCACATATAAAATGATTTATTTATGTCTATATGTTGTGTTTCAATTAAAAAATCTTTCCAATCAATACTATCATTATCTAAATTTAATAAAATTTTTATATATATATCATTATCTTTTTTAATAATTATATTGTTTTTTTTGATAATATATTTTGATGATATATATTCATATACTAGATTTTTTTGGATATCTATTGAAAAAACATCTGTTATATATACTTGTTTATTATCCAATAAATACATCTTATTATAATTAAACTTAAAAAATTTGTTTAAAAAATTAGAATATATTATATCTTTTAATGTAAATTTATAGTTTAAATGCTGGTTATTATACCATATAGGTAAAATAATTTTTTTTGTTTTTGAACCAATTTTAATATCATAACTATTAAATATTTCTATTATATTAGATAAATTGTTTTCTAATACAAAATATACTTTATGAAAATATTTTGTTATCATATATATATTATTATCATCAATAAACAAGTTAACATTATTTTCATCACTGATTTTGTATTCTAAATCATATAATATATATTGATAATTTTTAACAAAATTTTCATCAAAAATAATAAAATTATATGAATTAGAATTTTTTTTTAATTGATGTATTTTATAATATATATGTATGTATATATTATTATTGTTATAATATTCTTTATAAAAATATAATACATCTAATATATCTGATTTATTATAATTTTTTATACCATATGATATTGTTATTATATATCCAATATACAAATCATTTATAGAAAATGTTGTATTTTTCCAGTCATTATATAGATCATTATTAACCAAATCTTTTAATTCTAATATTAATTTTGGAGCTATATGATCTAAAATAGGATATATATCATATGCATCTAATATCTTAGAATTAGAATCTGCATTAAAAATTAAAATTTTTAACATTTCTTTCATTTTTGTTTTTTTAAACACAACAAAACATATTAAACCTTTAATAATTAATGAATTTTTTTCAGTATTCATAAAATTTTTATATATACCATGAGCTGCTTTAAAAGGCATAATTTCAGGTATTATAGTAATTGTATTCTCTTTTTTTAATGAATCTACTGTATATGTATCATAATGTAAATTATATACTTTATCATTTATTTTTTTAATAATGTTATTATAATTAACTATTATTTCTTTATAATCAGATAAACATTTATATTTTATATTTTTAATATTATTGATTTTATTTTTTAATATATTAAAATATTCATTATAAATCATATAAGATTGATATCTTAATAATATCATAATATGATTTTCTATATTAATATTATCCTTTATTAAAAGGTCGTTTAATATAGGTTTAAGATTATTATAAATACTGTTCATTATGAAGATATTATCTGTTGATATCGGATATTCAAAACCTGCTTTTGTTATACTGAATTATGAAAATAATAAATTTTTAAATATTGATATATATCATAATATTAAATTTAATATTATAGATGATTCTATTTTATATTTAAAATATTTTTTTTCATTAAATATTGATATAGTTATAATAGAAAAACAACATATAAATAAAAAAAATATTTCACTAATGTCTTTTATTCATGGATTTTATTCGGCTTTAAATGTTATAGTTGTTTTTATGTCACCTATAGCATATCTCAGACCAAATAAGGACAAAAAATCGAGATCGGCTAAAAAATCCTTTTCGGTAGATTTGTTAAATAATTTTTTATATAAACAGAATATTAATCATAAATTCAAAAAAAAAGATTCAGATATATGCGATTCAATTAACATATGTTTATTGTATTTACATAATATGATATATGGATCAAAAAGTAAATTTATAGACAACTTTTATATACCTATTCATAAAATTAGATTTAAATATTTTTAATGTAAATGAATTATAAAATCTTTATTATATCTATAGAAAGAAATGAAAAAAGATATAATTCTTTACTAGAAAAATTAAAAAATGAAAAATTTGATGAGAATATTATAGAAGTATTTATAGGAATTGATTATAAAACAATAGACAATAAAAAATTACAAAATGTAACATCTTCTTGGGGTAAATATACACCTAAAAGTGTCTTGTGTTGTGCTTTATCACATATATTATTATGGGGATATATTTCTAAATTAAATATAGATTACGCTATTATATTAGAAGATGATTCATATATTATTAAATCATTATTTGATAAATATAAAACTGATATTGAAAAACATATTTCTGATACAACTTTTTTAAATTTATCATCTGCTTTTAGTATAAAAAAAAATAAATATGATAATAGTATTTTTGTAAATTCTAATATGGTTTTGGCTTTAGATACATATATACTAACTCCTAATTTATGTAAAAAATTATTTGAATTTTATTATAATAACAGTGTATCATATCATATTGATTTGCATTTAACATTCATCAAGAAATATGTTAAATTTGATTTAATTCATTTTAATAGAAAAATTACTCAAGGAAATTTACGATTAGAAAGTAGTATGGTTTCAGATCATAATAAAAAATTTATTTTATATTTTTTGAAAGATACAGAAACTTATAAAGAATTAAATACACCTATAATTGAATTTAATGATATCAGTATAAATGGATATATGTGTATTGTGTTTTTACTTTTTATTTTTTGTGTTATATTAACATTTATATTTTGGAATTATATAGTAAATTATCATATATATTTTATTTTATTTTCCGGCATATGGTTTATTTTAGGTTTATTGATTTATGATTTATTATAATTAAAAATATATATAAATTGAAGTTATATATTTATTTTAAATACCATAATGAATAATATAAATAAAAACCAGTTTTTTAAAACATATTTAAATACATTATCCATACCTGTCGAAAATAAAAAAAAATTATTAACAACATTAACTAATAATAATAACAATGATCTTATAGAAATAAAATCTAATAATTTAGTTAAATTAACTATTAATTTAGAACTACATTTGTTAGCTAAAATGTTTACATTAAATTTTAGAAATAATTTAATAGATTATATAAAAAATAAATATGATTCAAGAGCATATTATTTGTTTTTTATTGAATCTATTAATTATGAAAATATTCTAAAATATGAATTGCCTTTGATAAAAAAAGTAGGTGAATATTATATTTTAAATTTACCTGTTGATGTTGAATTAGTTTATTATAAAAAAAATGATATTGCTGAAATGTATTTGATGTTTTTTATAAATACAACAGAAAATAAAATACAAGTATTTGCTAAAAATAAATATCTTTTATGTAATATAAATACCAATAATCAAGTCATAGAAAAAACTAATTCTAATGTAGCAATTTTACGTGATCAAAAATCCCAAAAAATATTTAAAAATAATAACATTGTTTCTGTAAAAATAACAGAATTTTACAATAATCAATTAGAAGAAGGTTTTACATCAAAAATAAATTGTGGTGGTGAAATAGTAATTTTATAATTTTAAACTTAAAAACGATAATAAAACCAATACAGGTATTAATGTATTATTAAAAGTTGGAATAAAAAAATATGTATCTTTATCAATATTTGTAGCTACATTTTTTAAATCTATATTGCTGTTATAAGTATTTTGGCATATAATTTGCACATCTTGATTAGATATGTTAATTTTATTAATATTTATATCACATATTAATAATTTGCATGTTTTTCGTTTATTGATATTTTCTATTTTTAATTTGTATGATTCAGATAAAACACATTCTTTATACCAACATTCTTTAGGAGTATTCATGTTTTTTTCTAATTGTTTAATATATTCATCAGGATATGCACATTTATATTCATTAGATTTTATATTATTAGAGTATGAATCTAATATCTCGTTTAATATACTGGAATAATTATTATCATCGTTGTTATAATCAATTAATGCTTGTAAAAAAATTTTTGTTATATTGTTGTTTCTATTGTTTTCTTGTCTTACAAAGTACAATAATTCATCAAAATGTTTTTTGTGTAATTCTACAACACTACGTATCCATGATTTACATTTTACATTATTATTATCTTGTAAACATGAAGTATATAAAACATCATCACATAATGTAGAATTATACGTACGGGTAACCGGATCACATGTATGTACAATACCATTATCATTTCTATAAGAGTTATCTGATATCAAACAACATTTTGATAAATCACCTGAATATTTTTGTCTTACACCTTTATAATAACCGTTTATAGTTTCTGATATCTTGAATTCTTCAGTATTTAATAAACTTATTAATGATAATTTACCTAAAGACATATATTCGTCTTTTTCATATGATATTAATGATTTATTTCTATCCGAAAAATTATTTATATAATCTTCATGTGTATAAGCAACAGGCCATACCTTTTTTCCATAATTAACATTTGTACTACTAGATGAACCCATGATAAAAAATAAATTTAATTAAAAAAAACTAATTATTTTCTAAAATATATGGTTCATAATTAAATGATTTTTTAAGATTAGAAAAAACGGGCATTATTTTTGCTATATCATTATATATGTTCAATTTATGTATATCACTGTTTTGCATAAAAATAATTTCTGAATCCATAGAATTTATTATTATTTCAAAATTTAATTTATATATATAATTTTTATTTATTGCTATAACATAAGTTGCAGATGAATTTGTTTTTTTTATAATATTTATAGTATCATCGTTAATTTTATTGTATATAAAATTAAAATTTGAATATGTAATTAATTCATATATATTAGATCCATAATAAAGAAAAAAACTTAAAAATATAAAAAATATTAAACATATAAAAAATAATATTATGTTAAAAATCATTTATTTTACGAATATTTTTATATAATTGTTATATTTATATATTATATAATCATTGTTATTTTTTGGTAATATATTTAATTTATATTTATCATGTAAATACAAACGTTTATTATTTTCTGATTGTAATTTATGATTATAATTTAATCTAATATTATTTATCAACATTTGTGTTTCTGAATCATAAAAATGATCCAATACATTTGTTTTTGATAGTAATTCCAATAAACCTAATTCATTTATATATATATCCATATAATTATTAAAAAATATATATGAATTATTTATTTCAAAAAGTGTTTTAGAATATTTTTTTATTATATTATGTATATATTCTGATGTATATTGAAGATAATTATTTATAAAATAAAATCTTAATATATCAGTATATTTAAACCATAAAATGTTTTCTTCTACTAGAACAACAGTATTTATATGATGAAGTTTATAAGTATTTATATAAGGATCTTTAAACATATTTTTAATTGTATAATCTGAAAATAAAATATGCATTGCTTTAACATCTGACATATTATTAGAAGAAACAGATTTATCTATAAAATCGTATGGATTTTTAATATACTTGTTTGCTCCTGCCATTTAATTAAATTTTTATATATATTTTCAATAAAAAATAATAAAATTGAAAAATTACTTATTAATAATTAATTGACTTTATAATGATGAATTATAAAGAATATGCTATTTATAATAACAATAATTTATATAAAAATGTTATGTTTGATGATATATTATATAGTGTAATAAAAAAAACACCAATAAGAATTTCAATAAAACTTATTAATTTTGTCAAACAATTTAATAATAAAATTACTGATATAAATAGTTTCTTAAATTTTTTAAAAGATAATAATATAGTATATAATTTAGAAGATTATTATTCTACAATATCTATTAATGAATTTAAAAAATTTTTATATTTATTTGATGATGAACATAATATAGTTGATAATGTAATAGAATTTTATATTAAATATATAGAATATTGTAATTCAAATTATTTAAATACAATAAACAATTTTAATAAACAAAATGAAATATATAATATTTTGTATATAACATATGATAATGAATATATACTTAAATATAAACTAAATGTTTCTAATACAAATATTATAAATATGTTACAAAACAATTTTATGAATATTACAATATGTAAAAATGCCGAAGAAATTTTTAATGGATTTTATCATAACAATAAAATGAAATATATGTCATTAGATGTTTTAGTATGTTCATTAGAAGCTTATATAAAATGTTATAATTTTTTTGAACATAAACAACTAAAATATATTGATTTTGATGAATTTGTTCATGAATCTATTAGTGAATCTGCTGATGAATTTACTAGTGAATCTGCTGATGAATCTATTGTTGAATCTGTTAGTGAATATCAAAATAAAATACCAACACCACCAACACTTCTAACACCACCACCAACACTTCCAACACCACCACCAACACCACCAACACCACCAACACTTCCAACACCACCACCAACACCACCAACACCACCAACACCGCCTCTACTTTCTGAGTCTTCAGTAAAAGTTGATATAAATACTAATATATGTTCTGAAAAAGAACAAGAAAATGACAATGATAATCTTATAAATTCTATTAAAAATTTTGATAAAAATTCATTACGTAAAATACAACCAATTAAAAAAAAAAAATATTATGGAAATAAATTAGAAAATATGTTTGTTAACGCTTATAATAATATAAAGAAGTCAGATAGTATAGATAATTTATCTGTTAATTCAAATAATAGTTTTAATGATGAATTTAATACTGACGATAATTAATTTAAATTTTTTTTCTTTAAATGAATTTTTTATTATTAAATTCCGAAAATAACAAAAACTTATTTATAGACACAAATGATGATATATATATAAATAAAAATGTACATGAATATTATAAAAATATTGTACCTAATGGTATAGAAATTCTTATGAATAAAAAAAAAACAGTTAATAAACCATTATTCGATGATTTTTCTTCATCATCTGACGAAGAAGATTATTTATATGGTGGTGCAAAAAAATCTAAAATTGTATTAAAAAAAAAATCTAAATATTTAAAAATAATGCCTAGTTTTATTAATGTTGTTAAAGGTAAAATTTTATATAATTATCAATCAAAACATCTTATAGAAGAAATTTTTCCTAAATCTAAACAGGTTATTTTAGGTATTATTATTGATTTAAAAAATATAGATGAAATTTTAACACAAATAACAACTGATAAAATCCATAAATATATATCTAAATATGAAGTTATTCCATTATTGTATAATGATTCTAGAGAAGTTGTCTATAAAAACAAGAAAAATTTCTTTTTTTCTAAATCATCAAAATTAGCTTTATTGACTTTTAAAATGCCATCTGGTATAAAATATTATTGTGAAAATATCGATAAAACATACAGTAATTTAAAACCTATAAACGATTCAAAAATTAAAAATGATTCTTTAATTGCTTATTTTATATATCAAAATTATTATTTTTTGTATAATAATCCTAAAAATTTACAAATTCATGAGTGTCTTATAATTAACTTAAATGATAATAACAGTTTTAATTTTATTAATATGAACAAAATAAATAATATAGAGCCGAATAACAGAAAAATATCTTTAGATGAAATTACACAAATTGTTCATGAATCTAAACAGTATTTAAAATTTTAGTTTAATATTTATTAAATAAATATCTGATAAATATAATTTTAGTTTAATATTTATTAAATAAATATCTGATAAATATAATTTTAGTTTAATATTTATTAAATAAATATCTAATAAATATAATTTTAACCTATACAATATTCAAATATATTTTTTTCAAATAAAAAATCTGGTTTAAAAAATGTCATATTTTGATCAGTTTTCGGTTTAATATGTGTTTTCATACTTAAAGTTTTATTAATTGTACTATCAAACAAAATTAAATATTTTATATGTGAAATATTTTCAGATAATATGATAACATATACAGGTATAGTTAATTTATCTTGTATTAATATATAGATATTACCAGGTTGTAAATATTTGGTTTCATATGATAATTCTAATATTGTTTTAATGTTTTTTGTATTATATATGTTTTTAACAAAATAATTATAAAAATTTTCTAAAAAAAAATCATAAAAAGTAGTATAATTATGGTTTAAAGATTCTTTTTCTATCGTTTCTAACGTATTTATATAATCTGATACATTTAATTTTTGTGATATTAATGGTGTCAAAGGTGATAAAATTATAATTTTGGTTATTTGAATATTAAAAACCATATCTTTTATTTTAAAAGTATATATTGATGGTGATAATAACGGTATTTCATCAAATATATAATTATCTGATGATAATCCATAATTATATAAATTATAAAATATTAAACATTTTTGGAAAATAATTTCATCTATATTGCCTAAAATTTTTTGAAATAATGTAGATGTTAAAACATTTTTATGTTTAAAAAAATATAAATATGTACCGTTTAGTTTTGGTGATCCTATTAATGTTTTATAAGAATTATTATACATAGCATGTATACACATAGGAAATCCTAAAACTTTTTTATTATAAACTTTTGTTGTTATAGATCTCCAAAATTGTACTATATCATTTTTATTATCAGGAAAAAATATTTGTGTAAATGAATCTATCGGTAAAGGATATTTAATAGTTAATTTTGCAAAAATATTATTAAATATTAAATATTTTTTTATTCTATCTTCATTAACATTTAAACTAAATAAAAAATTTTTATTTGTTGAATATACATGTGGATCTAAATAATTAGGTCTGATATAATCATTAATTAAATTTTTAAATTTTTGAGAAAAATTATTAATATCTAAGTTTTGTAGATCATTAATAGAATTTATTAAATATTGTTCATCAACTAATTTTACGTTTTCATATGTTGTTTGAACATTTTTATTCATTTAAATATTAATTTTTTTAAATTATTAAATTATAATAATGTATTATAAAATACTAATAGTATATATGATGTTTATCTTGCGTTTTGTTAATACAGTTAAAATAAATAATAAAGAAAAAATGCAAATTGTAAAATTGCATAATTATTATAGAACATATTTAAATCCTGTACCAACAAATATGTATATTATGCATTGGAATGAGACATTAGCACACAGAGCTCAAAATTTAACCAATAAATGTCTAGGATTGACACATGATAGTTTTGGACAAAATATTTATATATCTTCTAATAATTTTAAAAAAACAAAAGCTGTTAAATATTGGGCAAATGAAAAAAAATATTTTATTTATAACAAATATGCACCAGGTAAAGCGTATCATTATTTACAAATGATATGGGATAATACATATGCTGTAGGTTGTGGTTTTAATATATGTAATAGAGGCAAAGAATATATGTTTATATGTAATTATTATCCTCATGGAAACATAATTAATAGATTAACTTTGCCGTATAAAAATTAAATTATATATTTTTAAGAGATAACAATATTACACTGATACTTAAAATTAACATTTGTGGATTAAAAAAAACACCAGGTGTTTTTTTAATTTTATAGTCCATATCCTTGATTAAATTGTAATATTCTGCCGAACTTATTTTTGTACCAGAAACACAATCATTGATCATTTTAGCTGTTGCGTTATCATTTAAAGTTAAATTATTAATATTTATAACACAAGTAGTTAACTGACAATTATGTCTAATTTCTAGTTGTTCAGTAGTTAACCATTTATTATTTGCTTGTCCGGAACAACTAGATAACCAACATTCTTTTGGACCTAAAAATGTTTCAACTTCTGGTATTAAATTATTAGGTGTATTTACACAATAGCAATTACTGTTATGTTGATTGTTATTACACCATTTTTTTAAAGCTGTATCACAATATTGAGATCTATAATCACCATTGCTTCTACTTATTGTACATAAATAATCACATACAGATTGATCAAAATTATTACCACACCAATTACTATACAATTCTAAAGCCTCATTATTTGATCTTTTTATAGATTGCATTAACCATTTAACACATCTAGGATTATTCATATCATTTTGGCATTTTTCTTTCATTATTACATTACAATGATTGGTTGTATAATCATTTATTAAATTGGCATTACATTTATTGGTTTCGCCACCATAACAACATCTTTCTAAATCTTTATCATTATAATTATAATCTTGATAGACTATTTTACATACATTGCCTTCTAAGGGTGTATCAATTTTTAATAATTGATAGCGTTCATATGGTCCTGGTTCTATAAATACACCTGGTCTAAAAGGTACTGTCAAACATGGTCTGCCTGTTTCTATTCTAAATTGATTTAATTTATATACATAACTAGTTCCTATTAATCCAGCACATTCATTTAAACCATTCAAAGAAGCATTTAAAAAATTATTTTTATTGTTTATAACACAATAATCAAGTTCTTTATAACCTATTTTTTTGATTTTTTCTATTTCCTCATCATTAAAATCATAATGATCTAATTCTGTAGCATGAACATATACATAATCAGTTATCTTACCAGACACACTATATGTTTTAAATATTCTTTTTTGATCAGAATCATATCCTATATATATATCAGTACTTTGTGAACCACCCATTTAATAAAATAAAAAAATTAATTTATTCAAGAATTTATCAAATTATCTATTTCTTTCAATTCTTCGTTAGAAACATTATCATTGAATAAAGATTTAGTAAATATTGGAAATTTTTTTGTAAATGTTGGTGTAAAAAATATACTTTTATTGTTATCAACACATCTTAATACAATTTTTAAACACATAATTATTGCTGTTTTATTAATATTTATTTTATAATTATTAATAATGTATTTATATGGCACTTTGTTTAACAAAATACATTCTAAAGCATATGATTCTTCTGTTTCATTAGGATAATCAAATGTTTGTCTTGTATCTAACATATTACCGCCTTTTTTAATATAATCAACAATATTACACAAATACGATATCATGCCTAATGGTGAAAATTGTTTAATGTTTTCTTGTTTATACTTCATGATTGTCGTATCGGTATTTATTATATCTTCTTCTTCATCTATATCAGAAACATCAGATTCTACATCTTCTGTTATATCGTTATCAATAACGTTATCTTGATTTAAATCACTTTTTTGATCATTATCTTCATTATCATCATTTTTATCATTGTCATCATATGTATTATATTCTTCTTCATCATAATCATCATAATTACTACTGTCATCTGATGAATTATCTACATCTTCTATATCTTCTTCATAATCGTCGTAATTATCCATTATTATAATTTATTATAAATATATTTTTTCCTAATTTTAAAAAAATATTTATTATAAATTTTAAAATGAAGATATATGTTTATACTCTATCTACATGTCCTGTATGTCATGTTATTAAAAAAAAAATACAAGAATTAAAATCAGAAAAATATTTTATATTTATGGATGAAAATAATATTATATTTCCGGATAATTTTGAACAATTAAAATTATCATTTCCTAGTTTTTTTCGGATAGTAAACAATAAAAAAGTTTTATTAGACAGAAATAAAGTTATAAATCATTTTTTAGTAAAAAAAATTAATTGATTACCGATGTAATAATTTATAAAAAACATTTTTTGTTTCTGGAGTTAAACACTGATATTTATGTATATAACACCAATCTAATTTATCATAATATAACATTATAATTTTATTACTTAATTTTTGATATTTAGATGCTTCTTTCCAATCAATTTTATTTGAAAACATTATTAACATATCTTCATTTAAAGATTGATATTTAGAAATATATTTCCAATTAAGTTTATCAGAAAACATTATTAATAATTTTGGTATTATATTTTGATATTTAGATGCTACATTCCAATCAATTTTATCTGAAAATTTTATTAATAATGATTCAGGTAAAATTTGATTTTTTGTAATACTCACCCAATCAAGTTTATCATGATATTTGTTTATTATTTCAGGAGATAAATTTTGATATATAGATATATGTTCCCAAAAAATTTTATCAGAATATTTAATTATTGTTTTATTGGATAAAACTTGATATTTGCATATTTCACTCCATGCAAGTTTATTACAGTATTTATCTATTAATTTATTATTTAATTTTTGATATTTAGATATATATTTCCAATTTAATTTATCATTGTATTTATCAAGAATTGATGAATTTAAATTTTGAAATCGTGATATATATTCCCAATTTATATAATTATAATATTTTTTTATAAGATCAACAGATATATTTTGATATTCAGATACAATAGTCCAATTTAGTTTATCTTTATATTTTTTATAAAATTTATAGTCTAAAGGTTGGAATTGTGATATTAAATTCCAATTTATTTTATTGGTATACTTTGAAACAATATCTATTGATAACATTTGATAAATACATAATAAATCCCAATTTAATTCATTATGAAAAGTATCTATAAAATTATTATTTAATAAGACATATGTACTCAAATAATTCCAATCAAATATATGTTTAAATGTTTTTATAAAATCAAAATCAAAATTTACATATTTATTAATATTATAGAGATTATAACACGGTAAATATATTAAATATTTATCTGTTGAAAATATACTAACATGATAATGACATAATAATGTATTATATTTTTTTATATCTTTTTTTAAATATGGTATATTAAAAGCTTTAGAATAATTATAATAATCAATTATATTTTTTAATTGGTCTCTTATTATATAATGAATATCATTTGGTAAATAATATATATTGTCTGAACTTTCTTTTTTAAAAACAAGTTGTTTAATGGTATCCATTTTAATCATTATTTATATTAATATTACTATTTTTTAATAAAAAAAATTATTTTGTACTAAAATATATTTTATATTACATATAAATAGATATTTATAACGAAATATGTTTAATTATTGGTTGATAATATTTATTATTTTAATAATAATTTTTTTTTATTTCAATGAAATAGGTTCAAATACTAATTTAAATTTTTCATATTCAGATTTATATTATAAAAATGAAACTCTAGTATCATTAGATAACATAATAGATTATATAAATTATAATGAATCGTTAGTTCCGTTTTTAGATATTAATGCAAAAAAGCAAATAATATTTTATAACAATTCTAAATCACAAACAGATTATGTTTTATATTACTTACATGGATTTAATTCTACAAAAAATATTGGAAAGGAAATGACTTTAAAAATATCAAATATTTATAAAGCCAATATGTATTTTGCAAGATTGAAAGATGATGGTGTATATAATAGAGACAGTTATAGTGCTGATTTTTATATTAATATTAGAATAGTATATGAAGATTTACTTTTATGTAAATTACTTGGAAAAACAATAATTTTAATAGGTGAATCAACTGGTTGTACATATAATATTATATCTTCAGTGCTATTTAAAAATTTAAATATAGGCGATAATATTATGTTTTCACCTAATATTGAACCTATAGGAATACAATCATATGTTACAAAAATTTTATCATACGGATATGGTAAATACATATTAAATTTGGCCAATAATAAGATATTAATAAACGATAAATTAGTATCATCTTGTATATTCAATTCTTTAATAGGCTCATTAGCTGCTTTAAGAAAGGTTAAAAAAAACTATTCAAAAAATTGTATTATATTTACTAGTGAATTTGATCCACAAGTATCTAATAATGCTATTAGAGATTTTTATAATAATATAAAAGTTGATAAAAAAAATTTGTATATAATTAAAGATTTTAAACAACACACAGTATTAAAATATTATAATTATGATATTATTATAAATAAAATAAAAGATTATTATAATAATATTAGCATAAATAACATTAAATATATCAAATAATAAAATATGAAAAAAAATATAATAAATAAAAAAATCAATAATAATGAATCGTATATGTAAATATTGCCATGATCTTGAACCTACACACACCAAATATTGTGCATCATGTTTAACAACAAAAATTTATTTTTCCAAATATAAAAAAACTTGTTATAATTGTGAAAGATTTATATGTTCAAAATGTGATCGCAATTCATTAGCAATATATTATAAAAAAAAAGTATATTCTCATAGTGATCAATATATAAGAAATATTATGATTAATTATTATTGTATACATTGTTTAATAGATAATGTACAAATATATGATTATAAAATTTTGAAAAATGTAATTTATGATTTTCTATATGATAATATTATGCCTGTATGTGATCATATAAAAAAACTTTTGCATGTTGACAATTTTGAAATAAATGAATATTTTGATATATTATGTTGTAATTGTTTTATATATTATATTATAATTTCTTATAAATCTCATAGAAAAATTTTAAATATGATAATATATAAAAAAACATTAGAAAGCAATAATAATAAATATTTTATAGATCATAATTTATCTATATATGATATTTTTAATAAAAATTATGTTAAAAGTAAAAAAATAATAAAAAATTTGTTAAAAACAGAAATTTGTGATATAAAAGTTATTTCATGTCACTCAGAAAAAAGATATGATAGGTTTTATAATATATATAAAGGATTTGATATCTTAACTATAGAACGTTTTGAAAACTTTTTAACAAAAAATATAGAAATTAAAAATCACAATACAATTTTTCATAAAGATATTGAAATATTATATAATCAATATTCATTATATTGTTATACACATAAACACAATCAATTAAAATGTTACATATATATAGATTTAAAAATACCTTTAAAAGATAAAGTAATAGATATCTTAAAAAACCATAATTCATATAAAGATATAGATTTTAATATATATAATAAATTATATTCTATTAATTCCATTAATACTTTATTACCTAGTATTATTACGGATATTAAAAAAAATAAATACAAATATGCAATAACATTAGATTATGAACATGCTTATATGAATATAAATTTTTCATATTTAATGAAAGTATGTAATAAATATATTAAAAAAAATTCAGAATTTTTACTAATAAAAGAATATTTAAATATGTTAATGCAAATATTTAATGATAACCAAAAAACATTTATATTATATGTGAATTATGCAGCTATATATTTATTTAAACTTTGTGTTTATGATATAATTATTCAAACCATAAATAAACTAAACCAAAAATCTCTATGTCAAAACAAAGTTAATTTTTACAATTTATGTGATGATTTTATATTTTTTGATAATACTCTTAATAAAATATTAGATATATCAAAAGTTTTCATAGATATTTCTCAAGAAAATAATATGAAATTTAACATGAAAAAAGTCAAAATATACAATTTAAAATTACAAAATTTGTATTTTTTAAATAACGTAATACATCCATCAGATTCATTAAAAAACATTATAACACATTGGAAACACATGATATATAAACCAGGTACAAACATGGTAAAAAATATTGAACAACATTTTAATCAATTAAAGTTTGATTAATTTTTTTTTTAAAATTATATAGTTAATATAATTATAATTCTATAAATAAAGATTGGAAGTCTCTAAATGCTTATTGAATTTAATAAACAAATTGTAAGCTCTCCAAATTAAGATTGAAAGTCTCTAAAACGAAGATTAGAAGTCTACAAAACTTTATAAATTTATAAAAATATTTTTTTAAAAAATATACTTATAATAAATTAACTATATAATAAATAAAACTATTATGAATTCAATATTTTATAATAATAATCTAATAAATATTAAAAATGACTGTTATAATACGAAAGATATATATAATATTCTAGAATATGAATATGATAATAATTTAAAAGAAATAGGTTATGAAATAGATAAAGACGTATATTGTTCTTTAGATACTTTAAAAGAATATTATAACAAATATAAAGAAGAAATTGACTTAATAAATTATCTAGAATTATATAGTAAAGAATTGGATATTTTTGAATATGTTAATATTACAAATAAACAATATGTACTTAATTCATCATTTACAGATTTATGGAATTCTTTAAATAATAAAATAGAAATATTGGTTACTCCAGATTTGCTTAATTTTATCAATGAATATAATGAAAATAAAAAATACAAATTACCAAAAATCAAAAACATATATTTTTAAATTTTTTAAAATATAATAATATTGATTTTGAATTAATAAATTATAATGATTCTAGGATTAAAAATTATGAATATATTTTAAATGACATCAAAAATTCTGATCAAAGAACTATTCATAGTAAAAAATGGATTATTTTATCAATAGATAGTTTCAAGGAAGTTGCCATGATCAAATCTAAAAATATAAGAAAATATTATATTGAATTAGAAAAATTACTTTTATCTTATACTGAATATAAAAAAAAATTTATTGAAATTGACCTTGTTAATAAAACAAAATTATTATCAATTAAGGATAAAGAATTAGAAAAATCTAAAAGGCAATCATTAAGATTAAGAGAAAAATTAATCGATTCAATAAAACTTGATAAGAATCAATTAGTATATATATATATATATCGACATCATATTCTTATTCTAACCAAAATAGATATAAAATTGGTGGTCTTGAAACTGCAAATAACTTAAAATCTAGATTATCAAATTATAACTGTAGATCAGCAGCTGGTGATGAATGGTATTATTGCATGGTAGCCAAAGTTAATAATTATAGAATATTCGAAAAGATATTTTGGAGTATATTTTATAAATTTAAAGACCAAAAAAACAAAGAAATTATAATAATGTATTATGAAAATCTTGAAAATCTGTTAAATTTATAGCAGAACATTATAATGAATCAATAGATTTTTTAAATGAAAATGTCAAGCAATTTTTAGAAGATTTAGAACATAAAATACCCATAATTCCTAAGCCGATTTCTGAAATGGAATTATTAGAATTTTATAGAATAGAAAAAGGTGTAGTTACTAATAAACGTATATTAGAAAAATATCCGTGTGTTTATGTTTTCAAAAAAGGATCAAAAAAAAATCAAATATGTAACAGATTAACATCATGTAAAAATTTTGATGATGAATATATTCTAATCATAAATAATTTTTTTATATATTTTCAAATTAAGATTGAAAGTTGCAAAACTTCATTTTGCCTGAACAAAGGTTGCTTATTAGTATATAAAACTAATATTATAATAAAATATTATAAATTATTTTTTTTTTAATAAATGGACGAAATATCTAAAATATTTACAAAAAATATTTATAAAAATAGAAGTAATGATACAGTATTTAATAAAAAAATATTAGAATTAAAAAAATTATTTTTTACAGCTTTAAAAGAAGATATTGAACCAAAAATTTCTATTTTTAACAATCAAGAAATAACAGCTGTAAATTGTTTGATAAAAGTATGGTCTAACGAACGTAAATATTTTAAAAACGCTAATGATTTATATAAACTTAAAGATTTTCATTGTTATTTAAACAATAAATTTCTTGTTGATAATAGTAAATATCAAGAATATATAAAAGAAACTATGTCATATAGAATAAGATTGAATTTTATTTATTGATATTTAAAAGCTAAAATAAATAAAAAACAAATATTAATAAAAATAACATAACATTATAATAATATACAGAAACACTATTATTTAATAATGTTATGTTATCTTTATTAATATGATATATATTATATTTAAAAAACACATAAAATTTATTATCAATTACTTTACGAACTACACAATATAAATATTTTGTTTTATTTTCTATTGGTTTATATATAGTGTAATTGCTAGTTACAACAGGTAGTTTATTATTATTATTTAAATTGTTATTAATATCATCAGTAAAATAATATGAATTATTATGTTGTATAACATATTTGTTATCAAAGAATAATGTAAAAATATTAATAGACATATTTATTTTTTCATAAGAATTTATTTTAAATTCTTTGCTGTCACCATTAAATAATACAATGTTATGTTCTACATTATTAACATACATTATGATATATGCATGTCTATCATTAAAATAATTATAACATTTAAAAATATTTGTATTATTTTTTTCAGGTTTTAATAATATTTTATAATATGATCTATTAATATTATATGTAACGTTATTTTTTATAAAACAACAATGACAAAATGATATTAATAATAAAAATATTATTATCTTTGTATTAGTCATTTTGAATAATATTTAAAACTATTTTATGTAAAATATATTTTTTCATTATTTAGAATATGCATATGTTATACTTTGTTTTACTTTTATATGTTGGTTATTAGCAGGTTTATATTTTCTAATATATACATATAAACTGTCTAATATATTTCCTATAAAAACAATAAATTTATCAAATTCAATATACATATTATCTGGATTTATTTCAGATGTTTTTAACATATTTACTATTTTAGATGTAATTTGTAATATTATTTCTAATATTTTTTTTTTGCATATTTCATTCAATTGAAATATTGTTCTGTTTTCAAAAAAGATTAAAAATTCTTCTATATGTTTATCTTTAAAAAATTCTAAAATTATAATTTTAATAAGTTTTTTGTTTTTAGTAAGATTTTTTAATAAATCAGAAAATAATGTAAATTTAATATCAGGTGTTTCACTAAAATTTATATTTTTATACATATTAAAAATAATCTTATGTTTTTTAAAAATATTTTGTAATTCTAATAAATCTTCTTTATTAAAATCTGTATTTTCCAAAACATCGTCTATTATTTTTGATGAATAATCTCTTAAGAAATTTAATATATTTGTATCATTATTGTTTTTGTTTAGTTTAATAAATTCAGACGTTTTTAATGTTTCAATGTATTCATTATATTCATTTATATCACTACAAAAATTTGAAAATAAATTTATATTACTATGTATAAAAGAATTAATATTATTTATTTTTTCATCATTTGATTTATTAATATTTATTTTAATATATTCAATTATTAGATATACAATAGATAAAATTCTATCTATAAGATTTTTTTTAGTGAATTTTATTGTCTTATTATTTATAAATACCTGTTTATATGGTGTATCTAAATCTACTTTATCTAATTTTATATTATTTGCATTTAAATATGTTTGTTCAAATTTATTTGTTTTATTATTGATATAATAATCAGCATCGTCTTTTGAAGTTACATAATTATCTATTACAATTAGATTAATATTTGATTTAAAATTTTTAGGTGAATTTTTACATTTATTTATTATATCATCTAAATATGTATTCATTTTTGATGAATGTTGTAAAAATTCTTGTGTATATTTTATAGTAGCATCTTGTATACTTTTATCAACCACTATATCACCTTTAAAATCTATCATCATAATATAGATTGCAAATAAATAAAAATAGTCATTTTCAATAATATATTCTATAATTTCTTCAATAAAATTTTCCTTTGGTAACAAACTATCTGAAGTAATATTTTCTATATCAATTTTAGAAATTTTATCTATCAATGATTTAAATATATTAATTCTAAAAGTCTTATATGTTAAAACATCAAATAAATAAGCAAAAAATTTTGGATTTTTAAAATTTTTAATATTAACATATAAATAAAATTTTTTTTTTTGTATTTCATCCATTTCAATATTTTCTTGAATAATATAATTAGATAATTTAGAAAGATTTTTTAAACTTATCATGTATTTTATCAATTTTTGATAATTAATCATTAATTCACATTGTTGTATTGGATCTGTAATAAAATTATATATTTTTTGTAAACTAGCCTTATTTTTATATAAAAAACTTAACATACCTAATTTTACATATTGCATACTTTCTATCCAAGTATTATTATCCCAAGAATTAAAATTTGTTTTTATATGACTAATTGGTTCTAAAAAAACACTTTCAATTATCTGATAATCTTTATCAAAATCTAAAGGAAAAATATATTTTTTATTTTCATCATTATTCAACATAGATATTGTTATATTAGCTATTTTAGAATAATATAATTTAATAGTTTTCATGTTATTTTTTTGAAATAATATAATATATATAAATATAATAAAAAATATATAATAATGGATTTTATATACGAAAATAATTTAAAAGAATTTTCAAAAAAATTAAATCTTTATGTTAGTAAAACTTTAGATTCAGATAACAGTAATAATACACCAAATTTAAATACAAACTGGAGAATTAAAAAAGACAATAATATAATTAAATTAAAAAAAAAAAATAATATAATAATGTTAATAAATAAATTAGTTTATTTAGATAAAAATAATTTTGAAAATATAGAATCGTATAACGTAGCTAAAGAAAGACAAAAAAAATTATTAAAAAATATCAAAGAATATTTAAATGATAATAAAGATAATACTTATCAAAATTTATATGATTTATTTTTTGAATCTAAACAAGATTTATTAATTGAATATTTTAATAATGATGAAAAAAAACAAACATTGGCCAACAATGTATCTTATAAATATTTATTAGAAAATATAGTTTTTGAAAAACAATACCATGATCATTTAAAAAATATTTTTAATGAAATTATAAATAAATTTATTAGATATGATTATGTATTATTAAATAATAATTATCAATTAACATCTTTTCCAAAATTGTTTTTAACTGATACAATGTTTAATAGTATTGTTTTAGAACAAAAAAGTAATAATGAATGTACAGAATTAATTTTAGATATAAAAAATAAATTAAAAAGAAAAGTATTAATAATATTAATTCTAGTTAATTTATTAATAAAACATGATATAATTAATCACGATAAATATTATAATTTGTTAAATTTTATAAAAAATAAATCATTAGAAGTTTTAAATAATTCTTTAAAAAATATCATATATGACGAAAATATATATTTATGGCATTATTATTATATTATAAATTATATATTATTTTATAATAATGCTAAATACTTTAAAAAATCTAAAAAAAAAATTAATAAATTTTTTGAAGATAACAAATTTTTATTAGAAAAAATTTTAAAAAATAACTCTTATTTTAATTTTTTAATAAACAAATTTTAAAATGATTTTATATATCATAGTAGTTTTTTTTATAATTATATACAACATATTAATACCTTGTATTGTTCAAAGATTAAAAATAGAAAATAGTATATATAATTCAGAATTAGGTAAAAGTTTAACAAAAGTTACATGTATTAATAACTATTGGGTATATTTACAAAAAACATTATACGGTATAGAAATACGATATTTTATTAATAAAAATGGTGATTTTTTAACATGTAAGGATGATTTTAATCAAGCCAAAGATAATAAAATATGTGGTTTGAATGGCGAATATAACAATAAATATCATCCATGTTATATTACATTAACACAGTTATTATTTTATAAATCTCAGGTTTAAAGATTTTGAAAAAGTAAACTTGTATTTAAACGAGTAATTTCTTGATTTTTTTCACCAATATGATTTTTCAATTTTATAAGATAAATTTTATGATTTATATATTGTTTTTTAATATGATATTCCATGATATGTCTTGAATATCCATATATAATATCTTCTAATTGCATATAATATTCCTTTATGTTGATATATTTTTTACTTAAATTCATAATATATTTTTTAAAACTACTTACAGATACAATAATCCATTTTTTAGAATTTTTAATATTATTTGCTTTTATGTCTTTTAATATTATTTTTTTATAATATGAATCTAATGTATCATCATAAAATATAGATACATGATCAATATTGTTTATTTTTAAATAATGTAAAAATTTTTGATTAGTAATATAATTTTTATTATTAAAAAAAGTATTAAAAAAATTTAATACATTATTAGTAATAACAATAAATTTACGATTTAAAATTGGTTCCCATATATCTTTAACCCATATATCACGATTTAAAGCATAATTATATTTATTGGCATATTCTTGTATTGTCAATAATTTAGGTTTATATATATTATGAAAATTTTTATATTCATATTTGTTTATATATTTTTTTTTTAAAAAATTTTCTGATAAATTTTGTACATTATATATAATGCACAATTCGCTTACTTTATAATACATTTTGTGTTGTATTATTATAATTATAATTTCAATTTTATACTAAATTTTTAATATGAATTTAAAATTATTTTAAAACACAATAAATCTCTATATCAAGGTTTCTATTATATCAAAATTATTTTCATTATGATATATTACATTATAAATGATATTATTATTTTTTTTTTTTAATGTATTTATAAGTGTTTTATCTTTAAAATAATTAATAGGAGGCAATTGAAAAAAATATTTATATTGTTGACGTAAATGTTGTTCATTAAAACTTAAAAATACTTTACAACAAAATACAGAACAAAATTTGCCTATAATATTATAATTAGCCAAATGAACATATAAAGCTTTAAATACCTCATCGTTACAATACAAACATAAATTAGATAATTTTTTTAAAAATTCATGTTTAGAATTTTGTAATGGAAAAAAAAATGATACATCATTAGTGATATTTTTGTTTATTTTAAAAATAATTGTTTCTAATATTAAATTTTCTGTTGCTATTTTTTTATATTTTTTAATAAAATCAATAGAAACATACAGTTTTTTAAACGTATATTCAGGTAAAATTGAGTTATCTAAAATATAGTGTATAATAAACTTATCGTACAATATTGTTTTATATAAATTTATTAAATTTATAAATATATTTTGTGAATTATCTGTTAATAAACATAAAGGAACAAAACATGTTTTATATGTTTGATTAATATTAAAATATAAATTAGAAATATATATGTTTTGACATAACAATGAGCAATATTTTTTTGTTGATTTAAATTCAGAAAATTGAAGATTAACTTCGGTTAATAAAACCTGTGATTTTGATTTCGAAGGAATTTCTTCAGCAACTTTGTTATTAAATATTTGATTACAATACAAACATCTATTAACACAATTATTAACTTCAACATTAGAATATATATTTATTACATGTTGTTTAAATATTTTTTTTTTAACTAGATTATTAATTACTATTTGTTTTTGTTGAAAACTATATTTATCTTCCATTTAATTATTGGTTTTTTTATTATATAAATTATATATTTTAAAATGGAAATTAATAATTTATTATACCCGAATGATATAGAATTTTTAAAAAATAAACATGATACATCAATAAATATTGAAATACAAAATGATATTAAAACAGATATACATAATTGTAACATAGCTTATAGTTGCGAATTATCTAATTTGCCTAATATATTATCAGAAAATAATTTTGATGATATTTCAACGATAAATCCAGATTTTGTTGGCGGTGCTCCATCATCTAAAAACAATTCTAAAAAAAAACACAGTAATGCTATTAAAGTCAAAAATAATGCTATTGAAATCAAAAAAATTGGTGATGATTTGATAGATATTATTATAAATAATTATTCGTTTTTATATCAAAATAATAACATAAATGATAATAAACTTATTGAAACCATATATCAACTTATTAAGGATAAAAAAATAATTATTACACAATTAGAATTTGAATTGTTATTAAGGTATATTAGAGAAAATATTTTTCCAACTTTAAAAACTTTAGTAATTAAAAAGCATTCATTGCTAGATATGATTAAAAATGATGATTATATGACTAAATTATATTTAGTAAAAGAAGCAGAACATATTTCATATAATCATAAACAAATTGTTGCTGTTACCAAAGCCATGTCAGCAGAATGGAACGGACTGCAAGATTTAATGCTATATGGTAACAAACGTATATGCTTTAAAAACGATTTAATTGATCCTTTGTTTGTTCTTTTATATGCTAATAAACTTCCTGGATTTGAAGATTTAAGTATTTTACAAGATTATCCTACATTGCTAGAAGAAATTAAACATAATGATTTTAATAAAGAAAATTTATCATTATTACTTCTTAGAATAGCTGATCCAAATCTATTACATGTAAAAAATTCAAATCATTTATCTAATATTAACAATGAAAATTTAAGAATAAGCATTACTATTTTATTACGAAATTTAGCTTATTCCATAAGATCAGGTACATTTGAAAATAATATGTCAGCAACATTGTTAAATCTTTTGCAAGATTTTAATATGCCAGGTTCAACATTTGAAGAAGAAAATTTATTACAAGCTATTTTATCAGTTTATTGTTTTAAACCTACATTAATTACAGAAGCTTCATATAATAATTTTATGTCATTTACATCACCTATTAATACTGATAGTGTTCATTATTCTGTGCCTAGAGCAGTATACAATATTGAATATCCATTAATGGACTTTTACACTTATAATTACAATAACACAATAGAAACACCAATATTTTCTGATAACAATTTTCACTTTTTAGGTTATGATCATTCAAATAAAAAAGTATTTTTTACGTACAATACTATATCTTCTCAAATAAATAATCCTCAACAATCTCAAGAAGATTTATTATTAAATTTATACAAATTTTTGAATACAAAGAAAGCAGAAGTTAATTTAAATGATATTGCATCAACATTAATAATGAGACCTGGTCAATTAGAAACAATATATAAAAATACACGTCCGGTATCAGTTTTATTATCTAATGGTATGTTTATTATGTCAATACCTCGAATACAACGCAGAATTACAACCACAGATAACTTATTTTTGCAAACCAATAACAAATTAAGCATAAATTTATCCCCTATATTATTTGAACAAAATATTAACATCAATAGAACATCATATACTTTAACAGGTGCATTATGTTATGATATTTTAGAAACTAATGATTTAAATTTTTCATCTATATATTATACCGATATTCAATCTAAAGTTGGTACATATTGTATAGTTAAAGCAGGTAATTTTTGGATTGAATATAATCCTAACAATATTTTATTAAGAAGCAGATATATGTTAAGAATTGATAGAGCATTGCAAAATCATTTTGAAATGTTAGTAAACCAAAACCCAAATCTTAATTTTGAAGAATGGAAAAAATCTGAAGAAGCAACAAAAATAAGTAAATCTATATTAAATAATAAAATATCTATAATTGATATGAAAATATCCGAACAAGAAGCATTGGAAAAAATTTCTACACGTGCGTGTATTTTAATATATTCTGAACCATATGAAGAGTACAGATTAAAAGCAGAAAATTTAAATTTTTAAATTAATTGATTTATTTTTAAAGTTTATAATAATATTATATATATTGGTATTATTAAATTCATGAGGTGTATCAAAATTTATATTAATAGTTTTGATTTGTTTTTTATCTATTTCTGGTTCATTATTATCAGATACAGTTTTATCTATCTCAGATGAGTTTGTATCTAGTTGACCAGAATTTAATTTACAAACTGTACTATATGTAATAGTACTTGTATTATTGGTATGATCAATAGAATTAATAGGTTTAATTTTTTTTAAAACTTCAAATCTACTTTGTAAAATATATGTATTTATAGTATTAATATAATGATAACATTCACCACGGTTAGGTATGTGTTTGTCAATAACATTATGATAATATTCACATAAATTGCAATTCTCTTTGATATTTTTTTTTAAACATACATGTTCTTTATAACATTTATTTTTAGTTATAAAATTACATGTAGAACATACAAATATACAACTATTTATATCATAATTATAATCTTTATATATTTTATGATATTTTTTACAATTTTTGCAAATATTTAAATATTCTTTAAAATCATATATGTAATCATCTATTTCTAATGTATACAAATTATGGGTTTCTATATTATCAAATTTTATTAAACTTATATTTTGATTTTTACATAATATTTTAACAAGTATTTCGTATAATTTTATGTTAATTGTAAAAATAATTTTTTTATAATTAATATTGTACATGGCTAAAAAAATCCATGAATTTATATTATTTTGTGATATTGTTGTATCATCATCAAATATTTTTAAGTAATTTTCATGAAGATTTTTTATAAAATTATTTTTAATATTTAATATATTTAATTCAATATTATTATAAGCTTCATCATTGATTATATCAGATGATCCTGTATCTGAAAAATCATGTTCATCTGTTGTTTCTTTAATATCGGATTTTTCTTCTGATGATACAAGAACATTTGAACAATTAGCAATTGTATATATATTAACCGTATCAATATCGTTGGTATCTATTTTAAAAATAATATGTTGATTATTTTTTTTATAAAAATCTTTAACCAATTCTATAATACGTGTTTTTAAATTTTTATATGACAAATTACATTCAATATTAACATTAATTTCATTATTTTTAATATTAATTTTATAATCTGTATTTATAACATTTAGATTTTTTTTTATAAAAGTAATGTTATTATTGGTAAATTTATTGTTATTGGTAGTAAAATTTATAATATATACTCTATTTTGATAATTAAATATATAATTTTTATTATTGCTATTTATAAAAGTCTTTTTACGTACTGAATAAACGGTTTCCATTATTGAAATTCGAATATATAGTACCTAAATATTTTTAATAGTTCTATTAATATTTCATTTTTATTAATATTTTTAATGTGCATTAAAAATGTTTTGGTAGAATTTCTAGATATATTGTTATGTAACTGGTTATATAATTCTTTATCTTGGATTATTTGATCAAAACTCCATGTATTTATAAGAGTAAAATTATATGATTTAAATAGATTAATTAAATATTCTTTGGATATAACATATTCTTCTGTAGGTTCATTCATAGATGCAGGATAAAATATTTCCATTTTTTTACCTTTATATTTTATTTGATACATAAAATTTTTATCAAAATGTATATTAACTTCTTCACCTAAACTTTTATTAAAATAATTGTGCAATTCTATTATATTATCTTTATCATTTGTTGATATTAATACTCTTGTATTTGGTGATTTATTTTTATTTGATAATGAAGTAATAATATTCATTATATGCTTTTCTGTTTCTTGTGTTAATGAAAAATGTATACCTAATTGAATATCTATTACATCAAATGTTTGCTCTAAACCTATTTTTTTATGTACTTTATCCATAAAATCAATTTCTTCTAATCTTAATGGTATAGTAATCAATTTAAAAATTTTTACTTTTTCTTTATCATATGTATTTCTGCGTTCATGAAATATATTTAATACTTTAGGATCAGGATCTATACCTACAACATATGATACATCATTATGGACATATTTACCAATATCACCGCCTTTACCACAGTAAATAGAAAATATTGATTTATATGATTCGGCATTTACTAAACTTCCAATACCAAATAATAAACCAAATGTTTTATTTAAATTTGTAAAAATATTTAATGAAGATCTTTTAACATTATTATTATCTTCTTTATACCAATTTTTATTACTATTTAGAGGTTCTATTATATAATTTTTTGTATCTTCTAAAACAGTTTCAGTATTTTCTATTTGATTATTATTTAATAAAGCTTGTGTTTCTATTTCAATATATTTTTTTATTTTTATTTCTATATCTTTAGCATAAGATGATAAATTTTTAGAAGAAAATATTTTTTCTAATATATTAATATCATAATATAATTTATATTTATGTATAACTATACTTTGTATAATAACATCATAACCATTACCATAATATTTAATTTTTTTAAAGATTTTATCTGTTTTATCGAATCTGGGTTTAAAATAATTTTGATTTAGATAATATTCTGAAATAAATATTATTGGCAATACATGTTTAATATTGTCTTTTACATGAATAATCATGGATAAATTATAATCATAATATAAATTATCTGAACTTGCTATATCTAAAGAATATAATTTATGTATTTGTCTGTCTTTTTTGTTTTTAGTAGCTATAAATGATAGATCAAATTTTAATAAATCAGATTGTTTTGGTTTATTAATATTTAAATTTGTATATAAATCTATTGTATTGTTTTCTTTAAATTTAAAATCAACAATATTTTCAAATGATATTTGATTATTATTAGATATTATTATTCCATCAGTTGTATAAAATTCTATTTTATTATAACATGCAATAACATTTTTTAAAAATTCTTTTTGTAAGTCATATGGTCCGTAAAAAGATTTTATATATACAATAACATCTAATTGTTCATCTAAATTTAATAATTTTTTTTTTTTTAAATTTGATAAATTTGTATTTTCTGTAATTTTTGATACATATTTTAAAGCTTGCAATTTTGTATTAAATAATACAGATTTAGATGATTTATATATATATTGAATGTGAAAAGGCATTAAATATCTATTTTTTTTTACATATAAAAATTCTCCTGCCCCGGCTAGTACATATTCAGAAGGTATATTGCAGTTTAATTCTTGAATAATATTATATTTTATAATATAACATATAGAATTTTTTATATAAAATTGTACATGGTTACCATCAGCTTTTTTGGTTATTAACATATTATTATGATCCATTGATAATAAATTAGAAATATTAATCATGTTAGTATGCAAATTAGGATATAATGATGAAAAACAGAAATAAAAATTTGAATTTGAACAACTATATCCATATTGCATTATTTTTATGAATTGATTCATAAATTCATTTTTATCTAAACTTGTTAATTTTTCATTTAATTCTATTTCTAATTCTATATTTCTTTTTGTATTATTTTTGTTAAAATAAGATAACAAGAGATTATTGTCATTATCTGGTAAATTTAAAATTGTTTTTAATCTAATTTCTAGTTTAAAATAAGAATTTTTAATATATATAGAATTTACATAATAATATCCTAATTTTACTATTTTGTTGCTATTGAAACTAATTTTAGACTCATTAGAATATTTCATTATATAATTATTATTTATTTTTATTTGTTTTATTTTTTTTTTATCCCACGATTCATTTTTATACGTTTCTAATATATTTAATTTATTGTTTACATACAAAGTAAATTCATTAATATTTTTTCTTAATCTGATTTTATCTGTATTATTTATTGTATTTTTTATTTCTATATAACTACTACATGTAGCTGATTTATAATTATATAAATTTGTAAAAATATTTATAGAAGGATTTAATATATTTATTTCAATTTCTTGTTTTTTTTTAGAATTAATATTATATGGTTCAAAATATTTAATCGAAAAATTGTAAAAATCATTACAGATATCTTTAATACATATAATATTTTTATTTTCAAAATCTGTATTAGTAAATTTATTAGACGTCATGATATATATTATAACTATAATTATAATATTTGTATTTTGTATATATATAGGTTACTATTTATTTTTTAATCTATTTTCAGTTTTTTTTGATAAATTAAAATTATATAATTACTATGAGCTTTTTTTATTACAATCAGAAAAATCAGTTGATTTTTCTGAATTTTATAATCTTTTAAAAGAAGAAGAAAATTATACAAAAAACATAAATTCTTATAAAAATATTAACGAAAGTTTACTAATAGAATATTATAATTTATTAGATAAAAATAGAAATGATAATAATACTAAAAATACTTTATATGATGATATACAAAATATAACAAATATATTAAATTCTATTAAAAATGGAGAATTAACCAGTAATAATGATAACGAAATAAATATAATTAATTACAAATTATTATTACATTATACGTATATATTATACATAATGATAAAAAATTATTATAATTTTTTATATATTAAAAATTATAAATTTGGTATTTTAAATTTATATTTAAGATATTTAATATTAAATAGATTTATAAATTATAATAATTATGTCTTGTATAAACAAGCATTTTCAACTGAATATATTAAACAAATAATATTA
>JAWWML010032303.1:0-11964 GCA_035047165.1 Ormyrus rosae
GAGGAGGGGCTTGAGGAGGGGCTACCAACTTTTTCCAAATATGCTAAAATTTGACAGAATTTATCCAAGAAATGAGGGGGGGACTATGAGGAGGGGCCTGAGGAGGGGCCCGAGGAGGGGCCTAGAGTGGTTCCTCACTCTTACAACTATATATGTATAGGAAGATATATATATATATATATATATTCAAATCTTTATATGCGTATATATTAACATAGTTACATA
This sequence comes from Ormyrus rosae, assembly GCA_035047165.1. Taxonomy (NCBI): domain Eukaryota; kingdom Metazoa; phylum Arthropoda; class Insecta; order Hymenoptera; family Ormyridae; genus Ormyrus; species Ormyrus rosae. The sequence goes on from JAWWML010032303.1 coordinate 226, forward strand.
AATAATTATATATTAACTAGAAAATATAAATGTTAACATAAACTTAAAAACTATGTCAGATAATTAGCAATTATTTTTAGATATAATAAACAGAATAAGTAACATATTATATGGGCAAACTAATATTAAAGGGTTATACAAATAACCTCTGTTACAATAACAATTAACACGTAAATACTTCAATTCTTTTCAAATAGCAATAAATCGATTTTCAATAGAATCCAAAACAAGAAGTTATTCGTATAATATAAGACAAGTCAGAATGTATCAGCAAAGAGCAATACAACATATAAACAATAATTATTAAAAGAATACATAGTTTAACATACAGAAACATTATTAAACATTTAGCATAAAATAATATTTTCAAATTCATAAACGGCCACGAGGAGAAACCGACGCTCAAGATAGCTACTTCAATCAGATAACTACGTGGCCGGCCGATTCTTTTATGGCTGGGTGTACCCGTCTCTCAGCGAAAGTTTTCTCTCTCCTTTCTGGAATTTTCCATCGAAATAATTTAGTTTTCTTTAATTTACACTTAAATAACTAATGCTAAAATTAAACTATTATTTTAAATGAACAAAATAAATTTTTCTTTATTAGTCGATTATAAATAGATTTAATTCCGTGAATATTTTCCATAAACTTTATGCAATAAATATAAATAAATTAAGACTATTTAACAGTAAAAGAGAGAGAAAATATTTAAATAAATTATTAGTAATAGGAGCAAGCTCAATGCTATAATTAAAACGTTAAGTTTAGATGTATCACTTTTCATAAATAATTAATCTAAAAATATAATAGAATATAAGGTTAAATAATATTATAAATGTTTAGAAACCATTTGAATACAAAATACAAGTGTACTTAATAAAAATAGAACAAGAATTTACATTTAAAATATTAAATAATAAATATTATTGTAAATACACAGTTTGAATACATACAATTATTACAAACAAATCTTTTATATAAATTCAAATAAGAAGCAATTGTTTAATAAGAAAATAGTTACGTTTTAATAATAATTTAACCATAATTAAATCACTTAATAATCAAACGCAAATAACTCGAGAACTAATTATGCTAAAATTGTAATTCAGACATTTTTATGCAGTAAATTATCCAGATATTATATTTTCGTTAAGAAATCTGTCGCGAAATAGTTATTAACAAATATTGTAAAAACCGCCGGACGGAGGAAAACCTACCACCCCCTAAATTTAGGCTCCTCTCCTCAGCATTTTGAGCGATCAGAACGTCCTTTTTCCCCTGCCAGACCTAAAACGAGGTTCTCCCTCTGAGTAATTTCAAGCGAAACCAGCGCCTTTTCCCCCGTAGGACTTCTGCGCAGGGCACCCTTTAAATACAGGCGCAGAGCAGTTTTTCCTCAGTCTCGACTCAGCTTCTCGGCATTAGCCAGAACAACAGTCTAAGACTCGAACTCAGATTCTCGGCATCAGCCAGAACAGTAGTTCTCCCTCTATTCTCGGCATCAGCCAGAACGCTCTTAACCTTAACCAAAAATTTCCAACCTTTTTCAAATAATTCAAACTTGTTCCATTTTAAAATTTCAATATTCAACATTTCAAACATATAAAATTTTTACATCGCAATACTTTATTCCAATATTTCATTCCAATATCCAACATTTCAATTTTTAAAATATTTTATTTACTAAATTTTTAACCTCCACACCCACCCTTCCGAATTTATAACCTAAAAACTTGGGAAAAGGCAGCTGAGTAATTTTGTAAAAGTGAGTATCTTTCAAACAATAAACCTTTTTAACTGCCAAACTTTTAGTTTATTTTTTTTAAAGGCTGTCTTCAACACGACTAATTTTCCCAATTCCTTTTTACCCAAACAAGTATTTATTTTTAATGTAAAGCAAAATTTAAAGGTTTAACAAGATTATTACTACAAGTGTTTAACTTCGTAATAATCTTAAAATTTAAACAAATCCTACAGAACTCGGCGAAAAGCAGGCCTACCCTCAGAGGTACGGCTACGACAGACCAGTTCTTGTAGGATTTAATTAAAGAAAGCCTACTTTCAGGGTACGGCTATTTAATACCAATCCCTACCGAACTCGGCGAAACGAAGGCCTACCCTTAGAGGTACGGCTACAACAGACCAGTTCGTAGAGGATTTAATTAAGAGATCATAATTAGTGATCCACCTTACAAGCCCAAGGCCGTGATTTCATTCACCAGCCCAGCTTTGGTTCTTTAGAGTCATTCCTGAACCGCCGAAAAATTGCACGACAGCCACGAAAGATAGCTCTGGGCTAGCTTGACTATCGGCCGTCGGCTATCAAGCCGCGACGCGTACCGAATTGTGGCCCGGTGAAGATCGTTTACCTCCGTCCCCGCTAGTACGTGAAAACACAGGCGAAAAAGCAGAGTGAAATAATATTTACGCCAAGGTTTGATTGGTTATTTAAATTAATCAAATTTTGACGTAACAATATAATGAGTAAAATTTGTGTGCTCGTTGATGCCATGTGCTATTATTAAAAGATCCACTGATATATGAAACTTCATTCATGATATATAATTGTGTCACTTGATAAATTTACAAGCGACTCACTCACTCAGTCACTGTATTTAATGTTTTTAAGCAGGTTCTTCCTTGCTGAAAAATTAAAAAACAAATTTTTCATACTCTTATTTAAATCAACAAGGTTAAAACCATTGACAGGTTCTTCTGGATTACTAAAGTTAGTTTCAAGATTATTTATTTTTCTCTTCTTTAGAGCATAATACCTTTTTTGTTGCAAGTTTCTGTAGATTATTCTGTTTTGATGAATGATAGTTTTTATTTATTAACTTCATTTTGAACAAATAAATAGATAAAGTATCGGCCAACAAATGAAGTAAGCAGTAACAGCCGACGCGCATTCAATGTTACAATACATGGGCCATAATGAGAATAACATTAGGGTGCATTTTCATTGTCGAATTCTGACTGCTGTTACGCGTTATAGACGTCACATACTTAGTATTTCGTAGCACATTTGATATCATAAATCAGAAAATTAAAAAAATAAAGTATTATTTATTTTTATGAAGTTTCATTAGAAATTCGTTTTTTTATATTTTATTATATAATTGAAATTTCATTGAAATTTTTTTATTTTGACTTTAATGAATGTTCTATCACATTCTTTGATACTTCTAGAACACAATTCTAAAATAAAAAAAAATTGAATTTTTTTTTGATGATTTTTGACTGTACCCTACCCTTAAAGTCTGCCCGATAGGGGGGGGGGAGGGCAAAACCGAATTGAGAGCACGGAATCATATTACAGGTCCACTCAATTGATTTGTTAGATTCGCACTTTAAGAAAACTGTTCGATCCGGTTTTAACTATCTCCTAGAGGCATACTTTGAACCATGTCTTGACATCGAATTTTAAACATTAAACTTGGCACTCTTTTATAATTTGCGATCAAAAGCAGTTTCGATTAGAACAATCAAATTTGTATAGTGTTTCACATCTAATTTGACCTCTGCGTCAACATGAGTCAATAATTCAACATTCACTGCTCTCTTTTAACTCCCACAACTTGTTATGTATCCTGAAATATTAGCTTCAGGGAGTTCTATCGGTACTCCGTGAGTCAATTGTATGCTTGGTCGTCTTCGATTTCCGTGGTATTTTCATTTAGAAACTTTGAGAATTGGTCAAGATATTGCATAGAGGAGAATTTGTTAAGAAAAATTCTAACCTCAAAAATGAAGAATCTCTTTGCTTTTGTTAGAGATTGAATAGTTCATTAAAGAAAATTAATAAATAAATAAATAAATAAAAATGTAAATAATAAAAGTTTACATTTTGAAATTGATATGTCGTTTTGATTCTTCTTGTATTATATTATTTATTACTTTATTTATTATGCGTTCAATCTTTATCAATTGAAACGGGATGGCTCACGCGAGCCGTCACGATAGAGAAGAGAGAGAGAGAGAGAGAGAAAGAGAGAGAAAGAAAAAGAGAGAAGAGGAGAGCGGAGCTGCGGACCGCTCGCCGCACGCCATATTGCGAGCTGTCTCCCTCGGTGTATGCGGAAGAGACCGCGTGGCGCGCGAAGTATGGGCAGCCATCTTGTCTTCCAGTTCTGTGCCCGCCATTGCAGACATGTTACGTGTTCCGTTCTCTCCCGGTCATTCGCAGTTTTCTTGTGCTGTGCGAATGCCCTAGTGGTCAAGATACGACTAGCCCCATCGCCGCTATTACCAGACAAGAGGCGAGACAGGACAGCTTCTTCCACAATCGGCGCGAGTCAGCTCAACCGGCGAAGGCACAAGCTGGTGTAGCGGCCATCTTCAGCGATCGAGAGAAAGCGAGACAGAAAGATTTCGACTGTGCGGCTTGCCAGCCACAGTAGGTTTTTTTTATCGTATTTTGCAACGTTACTTTGGCAAGAGCTAGGAGCCGGCTAAGCGATCTTCGAAGAGGCTTAGTTTCTGAATACCCCGGCGCGGACCCCGGGAAGAAAGGGCGAAGCGGCTAGATCGGCAGTGGCCGATCTTTACCGATCACGCACGAATTAGTCTCGGCCTGCGCGAGCGTAAATTTATATTTTCTTTTTCCTTTGTTTCTTATTTGTTCGTCCGTCAATAAACGCGGTTCACACATTCAGTGTGAATCAATTTTAATTAATCTAACGTTTGATTATTGAGTAAGTTTCTTTCCCCCGAATCCTTCCGATACCGCGTTGCGATTCATTCCGCGTTTTCAGCTAGCCGGCGGAATTATATATACGTCTGACGGGGAAAAAGCTGCAGCAAGTCAAGAGCCGCAGCGTTGTACATGGCTGAGCGGAGACGTAAGAGAGATACCCGGCTGCAATTAAATAACAGGTTATTTATTATGCTAAGTGGCTGAAAGTCACCACGTTACACAATAAATGTTAAAAAATATAGATCTTTAAAAATCATGGTAGAAAGCGTTTAGCATAACAAGCGCCTGCGTGCATTATTTTAAAACGTACGAATTTTCTAACCATTTTTCGAAGTTGTCAAATCGTGCATGTGATAACCGAGTGAGCGTAAATAATTTTATCCATTTGCTTCTTTTAACTCTAAAAATTGATGAATCAACATTTGGAAATAAGCATTTTATTTAGAAGATATTAAATATACATTTTTTTTAAAAATATACATAGCATGTAAAATTTTATAATTATCTAAACATTAATTGAAAACCGATAGTACTTCCGCAAGGAGATTAAAATCAAACACACTATATGTTCAGGCTTAATTCCTGTATAATTTTTTTAAAAGTAGTTTTGCAAGATTTTAAAACACTTCAAACGTTTACAATTAGAGTATTTCCTATTCATTTATTTTCTACTAATAAAAATCACTGTTATCTTTGAACTAAATATGATTGAAATCTAAATTAATTATTAATTGTATATGCTTCCCGTAGAAAATCGAAAAATCGAAAAATATTATTATTATATTAATTTATTTATTCTATTATATTATTTTTACAAATAATAATTTGAAACAAAGTTGATTTTGCAGTAGTATTCAATGTAGTATGATGTAGTAACTATTTGGCAATCATTTATTAACGGTATTGATAGTGAGCGAATCCGTCCAAATTAAAGCCTGAAAACAAAAAAATTTCTAATGAAAACATTATTTTTCTCTCCAATCTCATTAAATAAAAATTTATACTTCATAATATACAAGTCTATATAACTAAATGTATTTTTCATATTCTTTTTCTAACTAAACTATCCAGCCTTCAGCTTTCTTAGTTTGTGATCAAAGAAATTGTATGAATTACACCTATTAATTTATTTCTATCGTTTTCACTAAATAAAAGACAAATAAATCATGTATCATAAAATTTTGTTGTAAATTGTGGACATTCATTCAAATTCATCAGGAAAGTTGGCGAGTAAGAAAAATTTGTTAAAAATGGATTGCAAAGAATAGTGATTATTAAAAAACTAAAGTAAATTTAATTAGATCTTATTTATTATAAAATATGAATATTTGAATTAGAAATTTTTCCTCAATGGAAATAAAAAATGTAGAAAAACGTACGGAAACGTATGCAAGTGTATGAAAAAATTTAAAAACATATGAAAATTTACGTTTGACTTTCATTTCAGACATTTTGTACATTTTTATGTGTTTACGTACATTTCTGTATGTTTCCGTATATTTTTGTACGGTTTTATAGGGTTTTGTACATTTTTATACATATAAAATTATGTATTTATAAAATCATTTATTACATTATTTATTTATTAAATAATTATTATTAATTTAATAATAATAATACATAATAATAATTTTGTAATAATAATAATTAATTAAATTAATACATTTATTAAACCGTTTGTTTATTTGATTATTTATTTATAAAATTATTTATTTTTTTACGTATAAAAACGTACTAAAATGTACGGAAACGTGTACAAAAACATACAATATGTAGCAAAATTTACGTTTTCATACCTTTTCGTATATTTCCATTTTTGTTTTGATTCAGATATTGAAAAAATTTCGTAAAAATGTACCGAAATGTAAAAAACCGTATGGAAACGTACAGAAACGTATCAAAAACGTACAAATTGTCCGTAATGAAAGTCAAACCTGCATTTTCTTGCACTTGCGTACGTTTTCGTATCTCTTTCATACATTTATTATTTCTATTGGGGTTTATTTAATAATATTTAAAGAAATATGATTTTTTAATTAAATATTGTAAAATTCTTTTTTCAGGTTTCAACTCAGTACGAGTTCATTAGTTGTATATAATTTGAATGCTCAAAAAGTATTGGATCTCCTCCCCATAGATCTGCGAAACTGCTAATCTAAGACAAAAGTGAACTGTACAAAAGTTCGATTTGAAACAAAGATTCGACTCTAAACTCAACCTTCAAAATCCTATGCAGATCAAACTATAAATTTCAAATAGAGATCCCTGTTTTTGAGCCCAGAATTAAAAAGAGAAGAAAATTTTATAGTGTTTAATGTTAAGGTCATAGCAATTTTAATTCCTCCTCGAACTGGTTAATTTAAGTCTAACAAGGGAAGGCAGGAAGGTCTCCCTCTCCGATTTTTTTGAAACTTTGCTCATCAGTAGATTATCGAAAAATATTAGACTAATATGATGATTTAGGGGGTTAAAACAACCTCTAAACTTTATTCCTAAATATCACCGTTAAAAAATATTCTGCAGATATTTTCACTTCCAATCATTATTTTTTAATCAAGTAAAATTATTTTTATAACCTTATGACCCCATAACCCAATAATCTAGTATTAAACTCGACTTAAGGGTTTATTTATTTTGGAAGAGCTACAGTCGTATTTTATCAAGTACATTTTCGTAATAAGAATTCATAAATTAACTAAAAACCACAAAAAAATTATTTTATAACCCAATAACCTTGTTGACGCGTATAGCTTTTAATACACGAAATAGTTATTTTTGTTCGCGATAGTTGAACAGACCGCGTTCGCGCGCGACTCGCCGTGAAGCGGCAACAACGCACTGGCGCCCTTACGCGCCGCCTTATCAGTAGTGGAGGGGATTGGAAAAATCGAGCGGGCGCATCGACCGCCAGAATTAGGCAGTTAGGATCGGACCTTCAAATCAATCACCCGCTTGATCGCTCCAGTCCCCTTCGAGGCTCTCGGCTTCTTAAGTTTTTTCCTTTGTTAGTTTGTCACGGTTATAATCACGCGTGCGTGGGCTTCTTGGCCGAAATATTTAGCGCTTATTGTATCGCTTTGTGCGAAGTGTGTGCGTTTTTAACGCTCGATTGAAGTCGACTGGGTTTGCGTACATTGTGCGTATAGCCCTCGACTAAGACTTCCGACGACGTCGCCGGGAGCCGGGCTTTGAGTCCGTGGCTCTCTGAGCATATTTATTATATTTAAATTTATAAACTTTGCGCAGCGCTGCATATATACATATATATTGAACGGGAGTGCACTCGTGCGATTTGTTCTCATTTGAGTTTTGAGTTGTTTCATTCAATCATCATTATAAAAATAAATTATTTTTACTTGGAGGTTTTTATGCCTTTCGGGGCTTTTCCTCCTATGAGCCAATAAAGGTTTTTTACCATATGGCTCAAAAAACCAACGTTTTATTAATTTTTCCTTAAAACACAATCCTCTTCCAAACATACACGGGGGAACTCCATCGGGGAGGACCCTCGACTATACAAACCTAATCCATTAACTCAACACTCTAATAACCCAACGACCCAATCACTTAATAATACAATAACCGAATAACTCATCTAAAAAGTAGCGAAATGGACTTAAGGGTTTGCTCCGCTTAATTTTCAGGGAATAAAATCGTATTTTATAAAATACATTCTCATACTAAAAATTCACAAACTAACTAAAAATAGCCAAAAGAATTATTTTTGATAAGCTAATAACTCCCTTAAATAGTAGTGAAGTTGACCTAAGAATTCATTTTACACGGGGTAAAATCATATTTTGTTACATTTTTGCAATAAAAATCTACATATTATACGGAGAAGAGAGCTCGTAACATGGCGAGAGCCGCTCGCCACGCGGCGGACCGCGCGCGCAACGCGCGGTGCGCAGCTCCGCTCTCCCGAGCTCTATCTGTCTTCTTTCTCTTTCTCATGCCGCAAGCCCAGCCCGTTACAATTTTTTATATACATTTTTTATAATAGTACAATAGCTCGTTCAGAGTACAATTTGTTCTGTCGCTTGAATATTTTAAATTATTGGGTATTTTATTTAATATTCCTAAAGTATATAATTTTTGCAGTAATGATTCTCCGTAAAAAAATGACTCAAGTACAACTGCTGTTTACACCAGCTGCAATTTATAATTCTAATATGGTCTTGATAGCTACATACTGGTTCTGCTGTTGTATTGAAACATAAATTAATTAGTAGATGAAAATAAATAAATATAAATAAATAGACAAAAATACTTAAATATAAATAATAATTTACATATTACATAGTTTCAGCTAAAATTAAAAAGAAAAAAATTTTATGAAAAAAAAAATGATAATTATTATTTTATCCAAATAAGATCTTCAAGCCTTATTTTAATTTTTATCTTGATAGTTTGTAATACCTGTTAAAAACTTACAATTAAAATTCATGAAAAAACCTTTACAATTTTCCTGTTTATTATTATATCTTATGTATTCTATCGACTCTAAAGACTACCTGATTAGCATCGAAAAATTTAATAATGATTTTAATGTATTCTTAACGAATGCTTTTTTGCAGTCAATTTTAACAGAATTCTTAATGGTAGCTTTTTAAAATCCACATAATTATTTCAGTTATTTTTAGTTAATACGTAAATTGTTATTGCAAAAGTGTAACAAAACATGAATTTACCCCCTGTAAAATAAACCCTTAGGTCAACTTCACTACTATTTAAGGGAGTTATTGGCTTATCAAAAATAATTCTTTTGGCTATTTTTAGTCAATTTGTGAATTTTTAGTATGAAAATGTATTTCATAAAATACGATTTTATTTTCTGTAAATTAAGCGAAGCAAACCCTTAAGTCCATTTCACTACTTTTTAGATGAGTTATTCGGTTATAGTATTATTAAGTGATTGGGTCGTTGGGTTATTAGAGTGTTGAGTTAATGGACTATTAGGTTATTGGGTTATAAAATAATTTTTTTTGTGGTTTTCAGTTAATTTATGAATTCTTATTACGAAAATGTACTTGATAAAATACGACTATAGCTCTTCCAAAATAAATAAACCCTTAAGTCGAGTTTACTACTAGGTTATTGGGTTATGGGGTCATAAGGTTATAAAAATAATTTTACTTGATTAAAAAATAATAATTGGAAGTGAAAATATCTGCAGAATATGTTTTAACGGCGATATTTCGGAATAAACTTTAGGGGTGGTTTTAACCCCCTAAATCATCGTATCAGCCGCTAAAAAAAAACGTGTCTAATATTTTTTAATAATCTACCGATTTGCAAAGATTAAAAAAAATCGGAGAGGGACACCTGTCTGCCTTCCCTTGTAAGCAAATAACAAATAAAAAGGGCCATTATTGAACGTTTCGTTACATTTAAGGGTAGGGTACAGTCACAAAAAAAATTCTGTATTTAATAATATATATTTACAGAAATGTAACTATATTTTAGTTACATAAAAGTAAAGAAAGAAAAAAATTTTCAGCCTATTTCAATCAAATTTGAAAGAGTTTTACTTTAAAAAGTAATCAATAAAGGTACTTATTCGAAATGTCTCTTACGCGGCAAAGTTTGAGATATCACCAAAAACTGTACTTTTTTAAAACGTAGTGCCAAATCCTATAACTTTACACAGGCTTTTGTTCGTATTCTAAAAAATGCAAGTTAAAGACCTTTTTGAGTCAACGAAACGTTAGAAAAGTGAAAAAATGCTCTATTTTTAAAAGTATAATTATCAATAAAAAACTGAAGAATTATTTGAAGGATAAAAGCTTGTGTAACTTTTTTATAAATATAATAAACAATCTTCGCGCACCGTTTCCAGCTGGATTCAAAGAAACTTGCCACGTAAGGAACATTTGGAAGATAGAAAAAGTTGATTTTTAGAAAAACAACTTTAAAGTTTCTTACAAAAATAATTTCATAGCTTAATTAGTTTAGTTCAAAATTTTCAAGCACCGTACAACACTTCTTCCTGCTTTATTAATGAAGTTTCTAATGACTGCTGATATTTTTTTTAATTTAATGCACTTATCAAGACTAAGAGACACATTGATCAAATCAGGCATTTCCTCTTAGATGGTTTTTCATACGACCTTTTCGGGGTTGCTGAGACCTGGTTGGGCCCTGTAGTTTCGGACGATCTCGTTCAGATAAAAGGCTTTACCTTAATTAGACAAGATAGAAACGTAAACGGAGGCGTAGTGGCATTATATATTCGGGTTCCACTAAAATGCCAAATTCTGGCAAGCTCGAACACTGCGGGTAGCGGAAAACCTGAAATCCCGGAATTTATCTTTTATGAGATTCAGGATGGAAACACTCCTCCAGTGTTCGCAGCAGTAATTTATAGACCACCAAAAGTGGCATTCACTAAAGATCCTGATTTCTTAGATAAGCTCCGCATCTTCGTATTTGATTATAGCCACAAAATTGTAATGGGAAATCTGAACGCTGATCCTCTGAAAGACAATGATGACGCTAAATTTGTTCGCAAATTGTCGGCGGAATTGTCGCTACACTTGGTACAACACGGTCCCACACATCTTACTCCCACGTCTCGCACCTGGATAGATGTAATGTTTGTGGATGATAACGACGATATACTTGAGCACAACAATATCCCTGCGCCATTTCACAGCAAGCACAATATCATAAGCGTGACAATATCTGACAAAATATGTTCTCACTCTAATAAACGGATTGAATACCGAGATTTTAAGAACATTTCTCCAACCTTACTGAGTGAATATTTGAACAAATATAATTGGTCACCATTCGATGATTTGACTATCGACGTGGAATCAGCACTGGGCTGTCTTACGGATCATCTCGCGGCGGCACTAGACAAAATAGCTTGAAATTTTTACAGGTTTTAGATATATATAGTCTTTATTACCACAATGTTTTTCAGGGTAATTGATAATTGAATTTAAGAGTTATAATCTGTTTAAAAAAACATTTTTATTCAAAACAAAAGAACCGTGATAGCTAGAGTAATTTTTGTTCTCTGAAATTATAGGTATTTT
>JAWWML010032324.1:0-11959 GCA_035047165.1 Ormyrus rosae
TTCCTCAAAAAAAAAAGAAAAAAGAAAAAAAAAACGAGCGCGACGCGGGTTTCAGAAGCGAAGCCAAGCAAGACAGAACTCCTGCTAGTTAAAGTGATCTCAGATTACATCACTGACAATTAACGATATTTTTTATTTCCCATTCTCACTATTTGTATGATAATTCATAAAGCACAAAGTTGGCGAGAGAAAACGTTGCGTTTGTCCGCGTAATGAAACATTTTACCTTACGCAGACCTCGATTTTTTCAAGATCTAATTACCTCTTCAGAAGTGGCATAATTGTTACTTACGCAACGGCAATGTCAAAAGTCAGACGTCAGAAATAGATTTTTACTCACCTGAAACACAAACGAAAAAAGTATTATTGTAGCATTACTTACATCTTTTAAAACATAATTAAAAATACATTAAAGATCCCCATTAAAACGCACATCTATTTTCAACCACAAAAGTTTTCGTAAATAATGTTACGTAATGATAACCAGCTCTCGAAGGCCTCAATCAGCAAAGTGCCTACGTAAAATTAATGTCACCGCCACAAAGCTCTCCGCAAGTTCTCATTAATTACCGCTTGGCGAATCTAGGCGGTGCAAATTCGTTCGAAAATTCGCGGACCCTCTCGAACTCGCTAAAAATCGCGCCGCGCCCTCGAATCAATCATTTTCGGTGATCGTCAGCAGCAGCTGGCCGCGACAGAGATCGGCGCATTACACGGCGTCATCTCCTTCGGCCTCGCACACAGGTGTAGAGCTGACAGCCGGTCGAAAACGCAAATCGCTTCCCCCGCCCCCTCCCCTCCCTCTGACTAATTAGGTACAATGATTAACAAGCCGTGGGGCAAAGCGGCGCGATCGATCGTACCGACATGTGTATATCTGAGGGTCGTTGATCGCCGTAGATATGTCATTGATTCGCGGAGAAAACTGCCTCTCGATCGCTTATTCTTGTCGCTTTTTTACTGATGCTGTGCGATAAGTACGGGTAATGAGAGAACGACAAATTTAGGGGGGGAAAGGGGGTGTTTTGATTGTATGACGAGCGAGCGATGTTATCGCCTCGATTTGCATTTTGATTAATTTATGGGAGGGATAATTAGGACGTCGCTGGCTGGGATATCTACTTTTTAGTTGCTTAATCTCGCTGTCATCTCGCGAGTGTAGACGCGACAAATTAGCGATCACGAGCGTTACTTTAAAGAATTGCAAGAGTCGAAATTGGACGAACTAATTGAGGAGTACAAGCTGAAAATTTGATAACCGGTCGCGCCAGCAGGCTTGTATTCTGTAAATAACGATCCTAGTTTAATTGAAATTTAAAATAGAAGTCGATATCCCGTTTCGAAATAGACTGGACTGGTGACAAAAAACTCAGCAAAGGCAGATAAAACGGCGGAATGAAAATAGTCGTTCGGAATTATTCGTTAAAACCATAGCAAGAGCTCCAAAAAAAAAAAAGGCGCAGCAGACCTCCGGCCGGCGAAAGAAGGAAATTGGAAGCGCTAAACTGCAAATCTCACAAAGCCACGGCACGCCGCCGACCAGAACCCGTCCCGAAAACTATCCTCTCTTTATGCCCCCGCATAAAGCACGACTCATTTGAACCAACACCGGGGCGCGTTTATAAATTCATAGCCCGCTCCTTGTCGGCCTCTCCTCTCTATCGCGCGTTCGAGAGCCGCGGCCGAACTGAATCTCGGATGCAAAACACGCTCGGCAAGCTCGTTTCCATTTATCAACTCATAAGCACCCGAATGTTCGCGTCACGCGCAGGACTCTGCTCCGCTTCGGACGCACACTCGAGCGATAAAACAGCAACTTTTTTTTTCACCGACCGGCCGATTTTACGGGGGAGAGAGAGAGAGAGGGAGAGGCAGAGCGCCAAGCGGCCAACGAAAATACAACAAATGCACGATCGGGGCTATGAATCGCGTCGCGTATTGACCGGAGCGGTGCGGGCTGTTCCGAAAGAATGCTTTAAATGTTTGTTTTGAGCCCTGCTAGGGGTGGAGGTATTTAGGATGCGGCTTTCATGGCCTGATGGTTTGGTTTGGCTATGGTTCGCTCGTTATTCAAAAAAAGCTTGTATTTAGAGGCTATTTTTTTTTGTTCAGCACAGAAATTGTTTTAATTCTTTAATGGAGAAGCATTTTCCCTCGCTTAAAATGTTTTATGAAAATAGTTTCCGAAAGGATCATATTTTTTAGTGACGTCGCAATGTCAAATTTTTAGACGTATTCAACAGGAAAAGTATCTTTTTTAAAAGAAAACGAGTGGAATGTAATTTTTTTAATTAGAAAACTCCATTAACTAATAATATTACCTCTTAATTAAGTCACTGAAACGGACGGAAGAATTTTAAACCACGAGACTCGCAGCAGAGAACGGTTCTATTTAATAAAACGCATATTTAACGCAGGATTTCGTCCGCTATTCTTGCGTCGTCCTCCCATACAAGTCGATAACTTCGTTTTTGCCATTCCTTCCAGGGTCCTGCTCGTAGTCAATACACGAAACGCCGAATCCCTCGAATATTTACACGGTTCCCAACCTCGAATTGTAATTGAATAGCAGCGGCGGCTCGGGGTAGGAGGAGGGGGGGAGGGGCGAAAGAGAGAAGGACCGCAGTGCGCGCATAACCGATAATTTAGTTGCAATAATGCGGTGTACAATGGGCAAAGTGCCGTACAAAGCACCGGCCCTCGAAAGCTCGAGTGCGAGCGAGACGAAACCAGTGGGCGAACGGACGGAGAAAGGCGTTATTACATATGTGCGGGTTCGCACCGCGAATCTCTCTCTCTCTCCCTCTTTTGTCGCGTGTACATGCAGGAAACAATGGGCCGAAGAAGGAGGATAAGCCGGCAGCGGGGCGCGCAATAAAAAGTTTGTCAGTGCCATTGGCAGCGCCGGATTTTACAGCGCGCGCCGCGAAAATTTCGCGCGATTGCCAACAGACCCGAGAGGCGGATGCGCCGCCGCCGCCGACGCAGCCTTATGTTATAGAGCCCGAGTAAATTACCGGCCGTGCCAAACTCCCTGGTCTAGGAGGTTTATTTTCAGCGAGCTCCGACGGAATATTAAGCGCGCGCTTGTCAGCTCGTTTTTATCGGCCGCGATGACGGCTGTCTTCTGGGAATTTTTCGAATTACCGCACTGCGCCCCTCGCGAGCGAGTGGGAAATTGTTTCTTCTTATTTGTCTCTTAGAGCTCCGCCTTTATTAGCCGGTTCGAGCGAGGTAATTTTAGTAATAAATGCGACGAGTTTGTTAATAATAAACCACACTTTATAGCACGGGCATCGGTTAACATTGATTTATTGAACGAGGAAAATTTGCTATATTGCCTCCCACGCATTCGTATTTAACGCAATGCTTACAAAGGAAGCTCGTCTGTTAGGAAATCTAGTTTTGCAGTTCCCTGCCAACAACCATTAACAAAACTCAGTTAACGAAAGACAGCACCTTGAAAGGTGGACAAACGTGGATTGTCGCTTCATTCACACTTAAATTACTGCGTCACCTGCTATTTCAATGCTCTTTATCTGACGCAATTTTTATCCTTTAATGGACGAAGATAGTATTTAGTTAACCAGAAAATTTCATAATCAAAAATGTACTAATAATATACATTCTCGTTTGTCTGGCGTCCTTTGACACGTGTTAACAAAGTGAATTAAAGCGGCGTTAAAATTGAAAGAGAAATAAAGTTATCCATCAGCGAGCGATAAGCCTCATTAACATATGAATAATTACAAGCGCAACCCTCGGAATCGTTTAAAGTCTTTATCGTCGCGGCAACATCTGGCCCCTCGGCACCTCTCGGCATACCTTTCCCCCCGCTGCGTATGTAAAACCTTCTGTGTGCCGGGCAGAAAAAAAAACAAAGCAAAAAAAAAAACAAGGAGACAAAAAAGGCCGCGCCGCGGTCCCAAGACGCGCTCCAGACTCCCCCTCGTGCATATTCGCGTTTACGAGTATGTTTACGCGCGATTGTAAGTCCGCGGCTTAAGGCGCGCTGCATTATACGCGCTATGCAGCTACCGCGGGCGAAAGCGGTGTGTGTGCGCCAGCCGCGGCCAATAAAGCCTGGATTCACCGCCTGCAGCGGCGAGCTATTTGCAAGCTCTCCGTCGAAGGGAGGAAGTGAAATGCGACAAAGGGACTTGTCCGGATCTTACTTTCTTCCGGGGCGCGCTTTTCTTTTTCGCGCTGTGCGCCACTGCGGTATAGACTATTGCCCCGCGTGTACTTTTCTTATCGCTTGGCTCTCGCTGTAAGCTATAGTGTACTGCGAGGCGGACGTTTAAGGGTGGCTTTGCTTTATGGCGAGTCGCTGACTGCGTTCCAAGATTCTTTTTGCTCGCCGCGGGGGGAAGGAGGTGGATTGTCTCGTGGATCGATAGTCGCCGAGATGGATTATTCGAAATTCTGAGGTATTAAATGACTCGTCGATCCGTAACGCGTCGCTTTCTGACATTTAATGCCGATATATACCGATTTTATTTAACGCATCTCAAAAACGTTAAAGTATAGATTGTAAAGTAATCTCGAGAGTTAAATCTCGGTCTAATGATTTTAATGAAGGAAATCAGGTCCGCTGATTAAGAGCAATGTTATCCGAAAAATAAATTGACGGCCAAGACAATCGCGCAAATTAAACCGAGACCGCGATAAAGTTTTTGTTCCCGGCGGAGATCCATTTCAAATTTACTCTAATTTAACGACGTATTCTGGCTCGAAAAGACCATTAAGTCCATTTGAAAGGCCCGATCTTATCGAAACTTAAACGTCCGTCGCGTTTAGTCTGGGGCTGCGCTGCAATACCGCGATCGGAACCTCTCGGACGAATTTTACGATTCACTCGCTTGATTATAAGTCTGGCTCGCTGCCGGTTTTTATCGCTAATCGATCCTGCAGAAGGAGCAGCCCCCCGTAAAAGCCGAATTATTTCGAGTTATCCGCGAGCGCGAAAGTAGCGAGACAGGCGCGACAGTAAAGCAGCGAAAGTGCCGAGTAAAAGGGGGAGAAAACAAGTCGGCCGAGGAAGAAGAAGTTGTAGATGCAAAGGAGAAGCAGCCCAATAAAGAGCGAGAGTCTGTGACCTTCTGCTACTGCGAAGGACGAAAGGAAAGAGAGAGGGGAAGAGAGAGAGAGAAAACGATTATCGGCGAGGCACTTTGGGGCTTTACCGCGAAAACCAATTCGCCGAGGGCCGCGGGGCTTTTACGAGTTTCTCGAAAGAAGAAATTACGAATTCGCGCGCGAGGCTCTAAAAGCGCGAGCAGAGCGAGATTTCGCTCCGCGGAGCACAAGGGAGCCCGATATTACCGCCGCTGAGCGACGGATTACGAGCTCTCGGCTTCGCCCCGCCTGCCCGCCTGCTCGCCGAGCCGTCAAAATTTGGGTCAGTGCGATTGTTTTCCTTTTTTGTACGAGCGCCTTCGAGCGCCTTTTTTGAGGAGCTCGTGAGAAGCCCCGCCGGACCTTTAATTTAGGCGCAATTTTCGGGCGCATCAATTAGGTCTACTTTGAGCGAGCGCAATCACGTTCTTTTCATAAAAAGATGATGGCCGGAAGGAGTCGAGCCAATTAAAGCTCGAATTAAGCGATTGGTTGAATTGAAAGCCGAATAGTTAATAAATAAATAATTTCATTACAATTGTAATGGTAAATAAAATGAATACTTTGAAATTTTATAATAACAAGGTTAATTCATTAAAGAAACAATATTGGTTTTATATTTTCTGGAATAAAAACTCGGTATTAAAAGCACACGATTTTCGTTGTTTGTAATTTAAAAACTGAAATAAAGCGCATTGAAAATTTAATCTGAGTCTAGACCTTTTGACGTTTGCGGTATTTTGAAAACACAATCATCGAAAAATGAAAAAATCGTATATACTTCATTCGCTTTGGTACAGCGAAATCTTTCCATCGGGATCGAAAATTATGATTTCACTTTGAAAAAAGCGGCGCCATCGAAATATCGAATCCGGAAAATAAAGCTCGTCGCTGCGGTATTAACACTTTTATTCATGTTTCGAGTGAATAGTTTTCGCTGTTCAATTAAGTAACGACTCAATTCCGCGTAAAGAGAGATGGGAGAACGCGTTTTTTTCGAGGGTGAAAATTCGCGTGCATCGAGAACGTGCCCAGCCGCTTGCAAAATGATCGCCGAACTATATTCGCTTTTTTAAAAATCTCTTGCCTCCTTTGTAGATTTTTTTTTTTGTTTGCAAATCGTGTATAACTACGAATAGACTCACTCAGTCGAGTGACCGCAGAGCGAGCAGCGACAAGGAGAAAAAAATCTACGCCGAAGCCAGAGGAACTTTCGTTTCTTTGAAGAGGCACGTACGCTTTTTCATTTGCACTATTCTCTTGCCATCTTGCAAAAAATTTTAAATGGCCAATGCGACGATCCTTTCTTACTCGTTTTCCCTTGTTTGAAATATTTTCACCTTAGTTAATTGAGGACTATTTGTAATTAACAGCGAGTTAAAAATTTGCATCGAAAATAACAATGAAAAACTAAGAAATAACAAACGATGTATTAAAAAAAAACTCGAGTTCCCAATCAATAAGGAAGCGGCGGCCCTTCAAAGAGTAGATTCGGAAGATAATAGAGCGATCGGGCGCAACGCCTCGGAAGAATTTTATTTCCTCGTCGACCAGAACTCGGGCTCAGTGGATAAAGCCCGAGAGCTCTCTGGGTTCGCGAGGCGCTGTCCACCGAATCGGAAAGCGCGGATGGGTAAATAAACGGGGGGGCGGCGGCGGCTAAAATTCAATTTCATCTCGATACACACGGAGGAATCGGTCCATTATCGATGAAAAATTCGCTGCCGCCTTGTATGCGCGCGGGAGTCCTGCAGGAGGGGGAACAAAGAGTACCTGCGTAAATAGCCGGACAGGAGAATGAGCGGAGAGGGCCACCGAAGGAAGATTAAAAAGAGAAGCGCCAGAGCCAGACCGAGGAATACCGGCGGGGTAAGCACGTATTATATGAGGCGCAGAATGGGAAAAACAGCCGGCCAGATGGAAATCGGGGACTCGTTACGCTCCCTCGCGCGTCCTTTAATTTAAAAATAAAACTTTTCGATATGTAAACTTGCTTATTATTGCGACGGCGAGTCGCCGCGAAAGTCTTGCAACGTTGTAAGCAAGAAATGAGAATGGCATTAAAATATATTCTACTTACAAAAAGTTTATACGCGGGGAGAATGTCAACTCGAGCTTAAGCCCGAAATCTCGTTTCTTTTTCCGAAAAAGATGAAGTTTAATTCAGAAATCATTTTTGCGACCTAATTGTAAACTTCTGGATTAAGAAA
Organism: Ormyrus rosae; assembly: GCA_035047165.1. Lineage (NCBI taxonomy): Eukaryota > Metazoa > Arthropoda > Insecta > Hymenoptera > Ormyridae > Ormyrus > Ormyrus rosae. The sequence goes on from JAWWML010032324.1 coordinate 7,329, forward strand.
TAACGTTCGAGCTTAAATAAAAATTTATCCCTTCGAGCGAAAAATTTACAATCTCGCTGGATAATCGAATAAAGGCAGGCATATTTTTGGAAATTTCGGCCTGAATGCAATCGAGAAACAGGATTAATATCGTAAAACTGTCAAGCTTATCAAGCGGCCAGCAGTTGTAAGCATCGAGATTTTCACTAGACTGTTACATTATTCATCCGGCTCCGATCGTTTTTCGCGGGCGAAAAAAAAGGCCCGACCACCATAATATCCCGCCAAGATCGAATTTTTTCGAGCGAAAAGATAAAAGTGGACCGGGCGGCCGGTCACAAAAGGAGCGGTCGAAAAATAGGCGCGAGAGAGCAAAGGAGAGAGAGAGAGAGAGAGAGAGAGAGGGAGAGAGAGACGCAGTGAATTCGGCCGAATTGGAAAGGCCGCGTAGGAGCGTAGGTAGGAAGGTTCGCGAGTGGAATATCGAATAAACCCTCGGCGGGGAGCGTCTTCGGATTGTAGCCTTCGGTGTATTCGTGCCGCGGTAAAAGGCGAGCTCGAGTGGAATATTCAGTTTCGCCGGCGGAGCCACCGGGGAAGCGCGGAAAACATTATTCTTCGCGCGCCGGGAGGAGAGAGGGAGAGCTCGGCTTGCCAAAAACGGATTTCAATCTGGGCGATGCCGTGCCGTCGCTGCGTGATTCGTCAAAAAATCGCGACGCCGGGCTACGTGATTCCCCGCAGATGTGTTTTGCATTTAATATTTTCCCTTTATCGCTCGAATTATTCATCTAAGTTTACGGAAATTCGGTGTATGGCGCGGGAGAATATTCATTAAACGGCTGCGCCACCGCTGGAATTGTTTCTGTTCCATTTGCATTTTCGGGCTTCTTCAGATTTCATTAAGATTAATTTTCAGCTTTACAAACATTAGGTCGGCACACAAACTTTTACTTTTCGCGAAATTAGCAAAAATTCTGCTTAAATCCACTCTAATTAATTATTTCACTCTAAAAGGGATCATCTCCTAGAATGCAGGCAACTCGATCCGCTTTAATTATCCGAAACGAATTAGCAAAAGGAATTGTTTCATTTCAATTATTAGAAACTCGCTTTGAAGTAAAACTGATGCATTTAATTCATGCCTTATCGGAAAACGAATTTCCACATTTTCTCCCAATTAAGCAATTTAATTTCCTTTAATTGCCATTTGCAAATGGCTTTATTTAACTTGGCGTTATGCGCGTTACACTTCCATTACTCGCGGGGGCAGAAAGTTATAGTCCGCGCGACACAAAGCGCCAAAAGAAGAAGCAGGAGAGCGGCGGCGGCGGCGGCGAGAAAATGAAACACGGCCCGACAAAGCGCTATTAAAAGACAAAGCGATAAAAATGATATAAAAACCTACTGGAACTAGTATAATTAAGGCGCCGGAAGGTCGACGGCAGGGCCGCGCGCAGCTGAATCCTGAAAAGGCCCGGCAATAAAAGCGTCCGAACGTGTTCGACATCTGCCGAATCAGTGCATTCGACACTCGTCTCTGCCCGCCGAAATCCCCGGGATCCTTTTTATCTCTCTTTCTCTCTCTCTCCCTCCCTCTCCGCTCCGTAGCTCCACCTTTACGACCTGGCCGCAGAGCATCTGTCCACGTGTGACGTGGGTCTACAATATTTGATCTGCCACATCTCGGGCGGAAAACTCCCGGACACGCGCCGACACGTGTGTCCCCGGAGGACTTGTGCTTTGTGGGAAAATTTGCCTCCGTTTTTCCCTGCGAAGTATAATCAAGTGCTGATTCGGACCGACCGACCCTGAATTTTACGAGGTACGCGGGGATTCGCGCCGATTCTCGGCCCGGACCTGAGAGATAAGCGTGTCGGCTGGGCTTTATTATTTTCAAATATGTAAAGAGAAATATTGGTTTAAGGCCACGTGAAATCTGGGAATTTCGCCTCAAGATGTGCCCGAGGAATAATAAAACTTTTCGGGACTGTAAATGAGGTGTAAATCTATGTGGTCGGCGAAGAGATTCTTTTGAACGTCGCATTTGTGGGAGTAGGTCCCGTGAAATAATATTCCGTCAGGCGCGAATGACAGATGCACTCTTTTTTGAGAGGAGCTCGGAAATGATGCAAGGACTATATTTAATTCATCCGGTGACCTCGTCAATCAGAGTTAATGTTCAAGCCAAATAAATCGCTTTACCCTCGAGAGGATAAATCTCTTGCCAATGAGATTACGCGCTTTACAGTCGGACAATGTATATTCCCTTCTATGCATTATGCATTTCGGAATTAAAAAAATAAAGATATCTTTTGAGTCGACTTTATTACGGCGACGCGGAACCAGTTTTTCTATCTGATACCACCTGTATGGGATCAATAATATCCGTCTGTGCGCGCGAATATAATCGACAGGTAACTCAATAGGGATAAAAAGTAAATCTTGGGAGGAATTATACAAGCAAATAAAACTGTCACCTGATATTAAAACGGACTTTGTACGTGGAATATTTCACTTAAACTAACGAAATAAATATCAAATGTCGAAAAATTTCGTCCGCGTCAATTTTACAGCTTTATTTTTATCGGAACTATGTTGAAAATCATGTTACGCAGTAGATAAAAAAAAACATTTTTTATTAAATGCAGAATAATACGTATATCGATAGTTGTTAAAAAAATAAAATTAAATCGCCTTTGTTTTCATTAACGGAGCGACAATAAGTCTGCCGTAAATTTACAACTTTCAATTGAACACTTGTAGAAAGAAAAAAAACAAGCCCAGCCCAAGCACAAAGAGGCGACAGGCAACGAGACAAGAGAAAACTTGTCCACATAATGAATCGTAACCGCTCGGAGAATCCCGTGGCAAAAGCGTTCCACGAAAAAGCAACTACTTAATCTCCTCCGGGCACAAAGACACGCAGTCCGCACGTCGGGAGCGGAAGGTGAGAGGAGCCGCTCGGTCCCGCTGCGACTTGATACGCTCTTAATCCAGGCGTTCTAACCGGCGCGAAGTAAGTAGACCAGAACCCCGCGGAGCCTCGAGCCGTACGTAAATACCGTGTCCCTGTGCTGCGCGCACCAACACTCGCGCGCCCCGCGCGGCTTGCTTCGAAATTGTGAACGAGCGCTCGTGCGAAGTGCGCCCCGGCACTTTTCTCTCTCTCTCCTCCTGCCCAGGGCCCGAGACAACGTTCAATTTCTTCTACCGCCCGATACCGTAGAGTCAAAGGCTGCTCCCTCTTCCTCTCTATTTTTTTATTGTTCCACTTTTTCTCTCGCGCCTTCTATCTCCAGGGAAGTATTATTTTTTCTGCTCCTCCGGCGTTACCCCATTAATGAAAAGGAGCTTTCTCTCGCGGCTGGAGCTTTTATGGGGGAAGCTCGCGGTTCCTGCGCGAGCGCTTTTCGCCTTTGCTTACATTCACGGAGCGAGGGATATGCCCCTTTTGTCGGACGGCCTGAAAGGAGCAGCTTTTTTTTCGCCGCTTTGTTCGCAAGTTCGGCTCTCCGTCCGGTACCGGAAGGCGAAGAAAGATTCCAGATATATTCGAATGCGAGCATATGAGAGAAGGGATTCGAGAGCGCCGTCGCTGCTTTGGGGATTGACGATGATCAGTCGTCAGGATAATGCGATCAAGTCCCTTTGTGATGACTAGAACAGTAGCGCTGGCTTTATTGGCTGGATTAAGGTAACGTTTCGGGGGATTAGCGTGGGAGAACTTTGAGAAAAATATTCTTTAGACGGCTTATTGAAGCTGTATTTTTAGAAACACTTTCAAATTATCAAATCACGCAAAACGAAGAATTTTCAACATAATCAAAATTTCTTCCACTCCAAATATTTTAGTGCCGTCGAACAACTTGGATCTGAAACTTGAACAAGGTCAAGCCTTCTTCTCACTGAGCCCGCTGCATCAAACAAAGCAGAAAGTCCAGCGGAGAAAATTCGGAGAGGTCAGCAACAGCAACAGCAGCAGCAGCGGCAGGCGAAATGGCTGCGTTCGAGCCGAGTTTTCGCGCTTGCCGGCAACTTACTTTATGCTTCATGCTCTAGTTATCGGCGAACCGGCCGGGCACCTTCTCCGCCTTGCGCGCTCTTTGTTGCGCGCCTAATGCGCGCGGAGCCTCGAGCTGCATTACAGGATAGCAGCGATCCTCGCGCGCGCCAGGCACCTTTTAGTAGCACGCTGGGCTTTTCCTCCCGCTGCAGCCTGCGGATCGTTTCGATTTCTCGGGACGTTTCACTTTCGAGGACCCTTTGTACGAAGATTTATTCGAGGAATATGTTTGGGACTCTTGCTGGAAGATACTTTGGAGTGGAGCACTTTTATCAATGCTTTTGTAAGAATTGAATGCAATTGAATTTATTGCGTACAGTTTTAATAATGCCTTTATTTTGTAATTAAAGATTATTTTATACTCTCGATATAACATTTCCTTGTACGTATACATTGAATAATGCAAATACCTTATTTTTATATTTAATACGTTAAATTACTGCAATGGGCTGTTCAATCTCTCGCATTAAGGAGGTTCGATACCAAATCGCAAAATAAAGGAATGTTATTTTTTTCTCTTTAAAAATGTTGCTTATATTACCCTTTAATAGCTGTACAAATTTCAAGTATCATTATAAATTTTATT
>JAWWML010032345.1:0-11950 GCA_035047165.1 Ormyrus rosae
CTCTCTCTCTCTCTCTCTCTCTCTCTCTCTCTCTCTCTCTCTCTCTCTCTCTCTCTCTCTCTCTCTCCCTCCCTCCCCCTCTCTCTCCCTATCTCTCGCTTTTTTTCTTTTTTAAAGGGGCATTTTAAAGTAGTGCAATATCGAGTCGCTCTCCCTAGTCATGTTTCCATGTGTAATCAGGGCTGACGAGGGCGACGAAACAGTTGCATAAGTCCCTCCTTCCCTCCATACCCCTCGGCCACGCAACCAGTCAAAAGGCGCAAACCGCTCGGCACCTTTTGACGCAATTATTTAATAAAATAATAATACAGCTATACGTTCTCTAAAAAGGTAACAATCCAACTGAAGCGGGATTTTTAAAACACCTTTTCTTAAAGTTTTAGCCAAATAAACTAATAGGCATTTCTCATACGGTTTGTTACGGGGTTCTTTGATAAACTGAAACTTCCATTCATTATCATTACACAGGCTACACGCACATGAGCCAATCGCGAACAGTAAAGGAAATACCTCAATCTTTAAAATCATAGAGTTCACATATCATATACAAGTAAACTTAAAATCTAAATTATTAAATTTATTAGGTGATGCTAAAAGAAAACTGTTACCTCTTTTCCTTTTGTTTCTCCGTTTTCAAACCATTCTACGGTAACACTTTGTTGATCCCAGTTTACAACTGATACAATAGCTGAGTGCACCCTTCCTGAAAAATATTAGGAAAAAAAAGTTAGTTGAAAATTTACGTATAAAATTGATGGAATCAGTATAATATCATCAAAAATATGAATAAATAATTTTAAAATGTCGAGAAAGCTACACTTATGCTGTAACGGGGTGATTTGGGATTTATGTATGAAAAAGTACGTGCCGATAATCGGAATCTAACCACGGTCGTTCGGACGGCAAGCGTGAGCCCCAACCACTCGGCTACCGACGCACTGGCTTTTTCCAGTGCCGATTATCCTAATTACGTGCGACTAGCGTCTTCGAATCCACAATCGGTTATAAAGCATTCTATTTCAAGCAATTCCAATGTATTTATCATTTAAAGAAACCACATGACGTCGGTAGACGTCGTTAGTTTACTACATAAGTTTTCCAAAATAAATGAAAAAGTACTATTTCCCGCACTTCGATTAAAAAGACACTACGCAAAAAAATTATTGCAACAAAATTTTTCATCGAAATGTTGCAATTATTTGAATGCGCATAACTCTGTCAATTTTCATCGTATCAAGGGCATTCTTTTTCATTTTGTAGGTAATTATCTTTACTTTGAGAAAAAAATGAATCCAAGTTGATGCGAGTCGATGCCGTTTCTCCATGTTCTATTAAGGTTAGGGTACTAAAAATACAATTTTAAGACCATTTTATGTCTACGAAACATCAAAAAGTGAAAAAATGCTCTATTTAAAAAAATCTAATTACCAATACAAAACTGAAGAATTATTTGAAGGACAAAAGTTTGTGTTTTTTTTATAAACATAATAACCAACCTTCATGCACAGTTTCATCTGGTAGGGAAAATTTGAAAGATTGAAAAAATTGATTTTGAGAAAAACAACTAAAGTTTCTCACAAAATAATTTCCTGGATTTATTACTTGGGCAGTTCAAAATTTTCCAGTACCGTACATCACTCCTTCGTGCTTTTCTAACGAAGTTTCTGATGACTGCTGTTTTGTGATAGTAATTTTTGAAGTTGTTCCAAAAGTCTGTTATAATTGTATTTTAAAGTGTCAGGAACAAGAATAAATGGTTTTTGAAAAAGGTCTGTATGGATGTGGGTGTGCGTGTGTGTGTGTTCGTGTGCGTGTGCGTGTGTGTTGGTATGGTTGTGTGTGTGTTTTCCAGTGTTTCTACGCGTGGTCATCTTCTATGTCCATGTCCGAACATTTGCTCTTCTTGCCAAAGTCGTCATTTCCTTTGAATCGTCTTCTTTTTTTTTTTATTTCTTGTTCCTCTTCCGTTCCATGCAGCGTAGATCATTGAGAACTTCAGCTGCATAGGCGTTTGTTGCCTCCCATGCTGTCTCTGATATGAGCATGGATTCTATCAGATTCTCTGGTATAATTTTTTGTCCAATTACAGCGTCCCATGTTCTGCGCGCTGCACTGTAGCGCGGGCACTCGAAGAATACGTGTTCGGCATCCTCACCGACTCAGTCGCATGTTGGGCACTCAGGTGAATCCTGATGTTTGAATTTATAAAGATACGCCCGAAAGCATCCGTGCCCTGAAAGCATCTGAATCAGGTAGAAATTTACCACTCCATGTGGGCGGTTGAGCCACGCGTCAACCTGCGGGATCAAACGATGTGTCCATCTTCCGCTGTTTGATGAGTCCCATAGCAGTTGCCACCGGCATAGGCTGTTGGCTCTCTCATTTCTTCTTATTTCCGTTGCACTTAGCGTGCTCAAGCCTTTCTGACGTTTCCTCCAGATGTTTCGCTACTATCACTAGGGCCACAATATCCGCGAATGCCACTAGTTCTGCCTCTTTCGGCAACTCCAACTTCAGTAGTCCGACGTACATGACATTCCAGAGTAGAAAGCCTAGTACTGAACCCTGCGGAACATCGCCAGTGACTTTGTACTCCTGCGGACCATCATCAGTGTCATACTTAAGGATCCTGTCTTCAAAGTAGCTTCCGACTATCTTCCGTAGATACTCCGGTACATTCATCTTGGTAAAAGCCTCCATAATATGGCTCCATTTAGCTGAATTAAAGGCATTCTTTATGTCTAGCGTTATCACAAAGCAATACTTCTTTGTGCCTCTTTCCCACCTTTTGCCCGATATCGCTTCTCTTGCAGTGGAGACGACCCGGTTTATGGCATCCAAAGTCGAACGGCCTTTGCGGAAGCCGTATTGGTTGTCGGACAATTGCGGTACGACTACTGCATCGATTCTTCCACGGATAATTCTCTCCAATATCTTACCAATCGTGTCGAGCATACAGAGCAGTCGGTAAGATGAGGTTTTGTCTGGGGGCTTTTTCCCCTTGGGCAAGAGCACTAGTCTCTGCTGTTTCCAATTGGCTGGAAAAATTCCCTCCTGTAGGCAAGTGTTGTTCATATCCAAAAATAACTCTGGGACTGTTTTTATGCTCGCTTTCAGTGCTATGTTCGGGATTCCATCAAGACCTGGTGCTTTGGCGTTTCCAAATCTACAACAGGCATTCAGTAGTTTCTCCTCTGTCACTGTCGGGATTGACTTCACATCATTACATTTGACTACGAAACGGGTCTCTGGCTGTTGTGGGAAGAGCTCTGCCACTATCTTTTTCAAAAGGTCAGGACACGTAGGTGGTGGCATCGCTTGGCTTCTCAGTCTTACCATTACCACTCTGTACGGTCTACCCCACGGATCACTATCGACTTCATTCAAGAGCTCCTCCCAGCATTTCTTCTTATTGTGCTTCATGACTTTACTTAGCTTACGGCGCACCTCTTTGTATTTCATCTCCAGTTCCGCGTAGTTCGCTTTTTTCCGTCCTCGCTTAGATAGTCCCCTTGCCCGCATGCACTCTTTGCGTATCGAGGCAATTTCACTGTTCCACCAGTGCACTGATGGAAGCCTGCTGGCTGTACGCTTTCGTGGCATAGTGGCATCACAAGCCTTCTTCACTCTTGTCATGATGTCATTTGCCCTCCCTGTAGCACTACTACCATTGATCGGACGATTGTCTAAGGCTTCCCGGAACGTATTGTAATCAAAGGTGCTTGCCTTCCAGCCAATTCCATTGATCTTCTTGGATGAAATTTTGGCTCTCCGGTCACTAGAGACTTCCCAGGATATTACTCGATGGTCGCTGGCGGTATAGATATCCATGACCTCCCACGTGTAGTGACCTCTGAGAAGGGTGCTACTCACGAAGGTGAGGTCCACTATCGATGTTGCCTCGCCTCTTGCAAACGTGGGTTCGTTTCCGCTGTTCATTAAGACCAGGTCTAACGTAGACATCGCTTCAAGCAATATTTGCCCCCTAGCGTTGGTTTCCTTACTGCCGCAGTCGACTGCCCAGGCATTGAAATCCACAGCTATTGTCACGGGAGAGTGCTGCTTCGCATCCGTAGTCAGTCGGTCTAGAGAGTCGGTAAACTCGCTCATAGTCAGGCTAGGTGGAGCGTAATAGCTGTAGAAATATATTCCGCCCAGTTTAGCACTCACAAAACCATTTTCTATACTGTTAACATTACCCTGGAACGCATAATTACCGCACGACCAGATAACGACCTTCATGCTGGCATCCATTTCCCAGAGCTGAGTCCCCAGGTGCCGGTATGGTTCCGAGATCAACACCAAATTAGGCTTCAGCTCCCGCACCGTCTGCGTGAGCAGGTCGTGCGCAGTCTCGCAGTGATTAAGGTTTAGCTGTATTATCTTCATTTTGATCTTTTGCTGATCACCTGTAGTGCACCTTTGAATGCTGGACATCTGATGCTAGCAGCAACGTGTGCACAGTCCTGTATGCTGCCCTTTTCAGTACAGAGGGAACACTTGGCCTCCTTTTTGCATGTAGCAACCTTGTGACCACCCTCTCCACATTTTACACAGAGCTTGGATCGGTCGACTCGATTCTTACACTTGTTTGCAACGTGTCCAAATGCCCAGCACTTAAAGCATAATGCGGGCCTCCTTACTATTTTTATTCGGCAGTTGACCCAGCCTATCCTGATTATGCTGTTTTCTCCAACTATTTTCATAGCCACGGCTGACGCAAATCGTACAGTTGCCGTCGGCGTGCCTTCGTGCGCCTTCCGCAGGTATTTGACAGCGTCCAGTGGGATTCCAATGTCTTATCCGACTGCGCTTTTCAATATCTCGAGAACGTCTTCTTTACTTGTGGCTTCATCGATGTCTTTTACCTCGAGTTCTTCTTCTGGTGTTTTGCTGATCACTGTAGCCTCGTCTCCGAGGAGTTCCTTGATGGCCTTTTGCAAAGAAGGGGCCTCTTCAGTGTTTCCCCTTGTAAGAACAATCAGCATATCTCCAATGGCTGTTTTGCGGATCTTGTCTACGCACTTTTGAGCCATACCAGCGGCAGTATCCTGTTTCATCCGTTTCAGGATGTCCGAGTACTTCTCTTTGTCTTTCCGGCGAATTATCAGCGCATTCGTTTTTGGCCCTGAGTTCATCTGTTTCTGGGGTTGTTGTTTGATCTGTTTCTTCTTTTTCCCATTCACATGCTGCCATTCTGCAGGTTTGGCAGGCGGTCCTTTCTCAACGGTTAGCGGGGCTGATTCTTCCTCTTTCCGCTTCTTCTTTTTGACATCTTCCGGTGTGGTGGTATGCCTTTTCCGTTTCTCCCTGGTGTTGTTTCTGGGATTCGACGTTAAGGTTTCTTCCACGATTATCACCTCTGTTTCCGTTGCCAGGGTCTCCTAGGATATCTGAGAGTGCGACGGTGTCGCAGACGCCCGCGCCGCCGTTGATGGCGTCGACATCCGGCATTCTACCTCCTCCATCATCGTCTTCCTCAGTCGATTGGACGCAGCACCTATGGCGGTCACCTTGCTTTTTATCTCCTTGTGCATGTTCTGCTTAGGTTGAACGAATTCGTACAGCTCAGTGATGAGCTTTTCGACTCGTTCCAACTCTTATGCTTTCTTTGACTTCTTCTTGTTTGATTCTTCTGGTGTGGGATTACCAGCTTCTCTTCTTTCACTTTCTTTTCTATTTGATGGTACCATACTTCTTATAATTACCAGCGCTTCGTGTGTAAAGGAGCGGGCCGAAATAACGAGGAACGGGTATACCCTTCGGTTAGGTGTTTCCACGTACAGATACACCTATCTATCCCCAGTACGTGGGGCCTTGCCTTCGCTTAACCAGTCCCGACCAGTCACGGACATATGTGCGTGCACCAGTTTACGGACGGACTGGCGCTCGCCCGGGGCGGCACATATTCCGATCTCTGTGCTCAGTACACACTGCCTGATTAAGGTTCGAAGTGGCTGGATTCTCTTCCCCGGTGATAGTGGCCACCTCGGCAGAGCAGGCTCACATCAGCTCTTCAGACGCTGACAGCGGAAAATACTGCCAGAGAATTCGGGCACTCCCAGTGTGCTGTGACAGGGGAGCATCGGGGAAGGGGAGGAGTGTAGGATACGATATGTGGATCTAGGAACGGGGTAGTTTACCTGTTGGTGCGCAGAGGATATTTTATTTCCCCTCTACGCCATAGGCGTGTTCCTCACGTCTACAGAGTGTTCCTCTATCCGCCACCCGAGGACGCGCCACATGGGAGTTCTCAGGCTCTCCACAGCGGTGTGTGTGTGTGCGTATGTGTGTGTATCTCAGCTTTTACTGATCGGATTTGCATCTTTCATTTTTTTTAATTTTTTTGAGATGGCGGTAAAAAAATCTTTTTTTAGTTTATTTTTATTCGTTATATTGCAAATTTTCGATTTTCGAAGGATTGAGATTTTCAATCGAACGTTTTTTTTTTAAAAAGATTATAACTCTTAAATTAAATTATCAACTGCTCTGAAAACAATTTTGGTATTCAAGAATATATAAAATTATAATCTGCTAAAAATTTCAAGCCATTTTGTCAATAATATAAAAATAGTTCTGGAATAGCAGACTAACGGTGAAAAATGTTTAATATTAGAATTTTTCATTTTTTTTAGCTGTAACTCACCTTGAAACTTTAAACGCGTTTTTCTCGAAACAAGATTTTTGAAATAGGCACGAACTATAACTCGAACAATTTTCATTATTTAAATTTGAAATTTTAAATACACCTTTAAAATTACATTTCGAAGTACACTATATACACTATATACCGTTTAGCGATTATCCATTAATACAAAACAATTGTTAAATTTAGATATTATTTTATATTTACTCTTCAAAATAATAGAATAAATATAAAAGCTTTACAGTTCCAGAGGCGTGCAATAATGAGATAAGATTATTAGAACATTAAGTTACTCTGATATATAAATAATACTGCAACAAGTATAGTTTACCACGTATACCAATGTCAGACGTTTTTTGCCAAAGTTTTTATAATAAAATCCTAACATATTGCTTCTTGTTGCTAAATATCATGGTATTAATGTCAAGCTATATAATTAAAATTATAAAAACACCATTTTATAAAAATGCTTTTAATTTTATGAAGATAAACTAACATGACTCTTCTCTATTATCTCTCTGTCGAACCTTATGTCGTACTATTGACAAAGAACATCAGAATTATTACTATAAACTAATATCTGCATGATCATTCTTTCTTTAATAAGTGGAAGCTTGTAATGGTCCATGCGCGTGATATTAAAACCAGCATAATGTCTGTAGTATCAGAGAATGCTGGCATAGGGCTTAGAATTACATATCTGTAACAGTACTTATTACACCAATTGCACTTTTAAAACACAACACTACATAAAAAAGCACTTCAAAATCATGACTAAATAGGAGCTGAAATAGAAAAATGAAATCTACCTGTGTCCAGGGTTATTTTTCTTGATGGTTCTCGAAGATTCTACACCTTACTTTATTAAAGGATAAACAAACATTAACCTCAACGCACATGTAGCACTTACTAAAAGCAATCGGTTGTCAAAAAGTAACTGCGGCGACCGTGGTGACACGACTGAAGCACGATCCGCGTGCTATATTTAAAATATATTTTATAGTAATAAAACCCATTTTTAAAAATCTTTATACATTTACATATTGTTCTGGAGACATTTACTAATAAATAATAACCTTTTTAGAAATTATTTCAAAAAATCTAAAATTAAAAATTTTCGCATTACGTGATATTACTCCTTTAATCTTTTAAATTTTTGCATCAAAATTTATTTTCATACAGAATACAACATATACAATCAAAATATGTAATAACAAAATTTCCATTTTTTGAAATTTTGGTACGTTTTTATTTCTAACGTCTCTCGTCTTCCGTTCTTTTTCCGCGCTTTTTGTAAGAGATTTTTCATGACGCTACCATTTCCGCGTGCGGAAGAACGCGCGACAATCGTTTCAAACAACTGAGTAGCTGAGCAGTCATACATCTAATAAAACACGGCATTGCATCGCCGTGCATTGCTAATGGAGAGGATTCACCAGCTTAATTCATTAAAGAATGCTCGTTACATCTTGCAAATATAAAATATGAATGTGTAAATGAAAATAATTTTTTCATGCAAACTTGCTAACATTGTTAATTGAACAAAATCAGAATTCATGTAGAAAAACCTTCGAATAAATGTATATTATAAATTGCAAATAACAAAGTAATAAAGTATATATTCACACAAAAATAAATAAATGACCTGATAGAAATATACTCAATATTGATACAAATTAAACTAAAGAAAGTATTGAAATCAATTAATAAATAGTCAAGTATATAAGTATCAATAATTCGTGTATGACTTGGTATTATTACTTTTTATTACCATATTGAACATTTATGAATTTCCATAAAAATAATTCATTCCATATTTTAATCATGGAATAGTATTTTTCCCAACTCAGGCATGAAATAGTCCTCATTTCATGTTTAAAAGTAGCGTAGGAAATCAAGCATTTCAAGCTTTTGAGAAAATTTTTTCTCACAGTGGGGAATTCTTTATTTAGGAAGGAAGTATTTATTCCCGCTTCGTTATTATGTTTATGAATAAGTTAAAGAGGCTTTTGTTTGTAAAATAATTAGTAACAATACAATAAATAGTAGTATATAGTAAAATAACAGCAGGGGAAAGTTTTTACCTGTTCGCTGGTCTGGTTTTACTTAAAAATTTTAACTGCTTTTTTTCTTTTGTATGTAGTTTTAAATCGTAATTTCGGAATCTATAGCAAGGTACTATAGTAACGTAGAAAATACTATAGGATCTTTATGTAGAATGTAGCTTCAGACTATAATATTGGAATATAGTCAGGTACTATAGTAATGTTATTAGAATGTAGTTTCAGACTATAATCTTGAGCTATAGTAAGTCACTACAACCATGTAGTAAGTACTGTAGTCTTATGCCTAACAGTGTGTAATATATCACTATAGGAATGAATTATAGTGAATAAATGAGCATTATAGTGACATTTTGGTGTCCGTAGTTAATAATTATAATATCGCGAAATGATTATAGGTTCATTTAAATTATACTTATAATTTAACTATAGTTGGAATACAATCGATATTATAGTAAGGATTATAGTAAGCACTATAATTCTTTTTCGTAAGAGATAAAAGTGCTTTAATATTTCCGAGCTAATTTGCCTCCACATGACATTCTAATTTCGTTGTTTTGTTTAACTGGCTTTCCTGGAGGTTTAGGACAATTATTTTCTAAAATTTTGTTTATATTTTCTATTGCTATTTCATCAATTGTTACAAAGACTTCTTCTATAGGTGTATACTTAATTTTATTTTCTTCGGTAGTGATTGCCTTCTGTTCTTTTATATAGTGTTGGTGTTTTATTCCTTTTATTTTTGGGTAGTGACGTAAGTCACAGCCTTCTTTTCTATTTTTTTGCTTAGAATGAACAGGTTTGTTTTCATTAATGGTTTTGGTGATTTCTTCAGCTATTTTAGTTGCTAAGTTGATAAGTTCAGTGTTGTTTGCTTGCATTTTCTTCCAATTATAGTTGGATATTCTGCGATGAGATCTATTGTAGTGTAAATTGCAGTTACCGTGTACATAGATATATGTTCTTATGTCTTGGACAAGTTTGTCTGTGATTATCTCACCCCCATGGACTTCCAATGTTGGATGTGACAATGCTGTATTCAATGAGTGTAATGTAGTTGAGTAGCCTTTTTTATTAACTATTAGTTCGTGTAAGATTATTCTAATTTTATTGTAGTTTGTTTTTGTTTCTTTTATTGCTGCGTATTCATTACTTGCTGTTTTTAATTTGATTTTATCCATTCTTTTCGTTTTCTTTTCTATTAATTTTATTTGTCAGAGTTTTAAGGTTGTTAGGTAATTTGTTATAGCACGCAATGGCCCTTACGTAGCTGATTTTATTACTTATTCTTCTGTTATGTTTTAGGACTATAATACTTTTCTTCCTGGTGCTGCTAGTTGAGTTTATAAAGTTGTCTTTTAAGTCTTCGTAATGATATAATAGAGATTCGTAAGTAAATGGTTGATCAAGATTTAATGGTTGTTTTTCTTTTAAGAAGTTATTTTTGTTTATTATTTTAAGAATTCTATTTTGTAGAGTTTGTAATTATGCCATAAGACATTATATTGTAGAAAAAAGCATAGTATAGTATCATGAGATTTTATTGAGATAGTATTTTTGTAAGTTTATAGAAAGTAAAAATTATTTTGTTTTGTTGTAAATGTTTGCTACGTGATTTTCCCATCTCATGTTATTGGCTACGATAACTCCTAGATATTTGGTACTTTCAACTCTAGTTATTTGTTTATCTTGTATGCTGACCTTTAAATTTTCCAAATTCCATGTAGACTGTTTTCTCTACGTACAAAGACAATTTGTTTAAGTAAGCCAATTTGATACTTTGTTTAAGTATAGGTTTAATTTAGATTCTATTTCTAGCCATGATTTTCCTTTTACTATTATTGCAGTGTCGTCGGCATAAGATGATATTGTGGGTTCTGGAAGAATTTGGAATATATCATTTAAGTAGATAATGAATAAAAATGGTTCAAGTATTGTTCCTTGTAGGACACCTGTTTCAATTGTATCGAATTGGTTATGTAAATTGTTTACTTTTACTCTTTGTTTTATGTTGTCTAAGCAGCTTTTAACTAATTTGTAAGCATTACCTCTTATTCCATAATTGAAAAGTTTATCTACAAGTATTTTATGGTCAACTGTATCAAATACTTGGCGAGATCGATAAAAGTAGCTACTACAGGTTCAATTTTATCAAGTTGACTGTATATTAAGTTAGTTAAATGATTAAGTGCATCTTTTGTACTTTTATTTGTGACGTTTATGCGTGTTTCTCGCGCAACCACGAATAAACGTTACATATTTTTTCTGAATCGAAATTGTTTGTCTGATATAATTTTATTCCTCTTTATAAAACTTAATAGCCTCTTATGTATTAATCTTTCAAAGATTTTTGCTATGTTGGAGATAATGGATATTGGTCTGTCATTGCTAGTTAAGTGATTTTCTTTACCTTTGTAAATAGGTAGAACTTCTGCTGTTTTTAGTGCTTGTGGTCATTCTTCCTTTTCTATGCATGTATTAAAGATGTTTGTAAGTGGTATGCTAATGTGTTCTTTTATTTTTTTTAAAACTTGAGCACTAATTTGATCTGAACCTCCATTTTTGTTTTTTAAGCTATTTATAATTTCATTCATTTCTTTTTGGTTTGTAGGAAATAAATACATACTTTTGTCATTCAAGGGTGGCATTTGTAATTTTTCATTTTGAGGTGTTTTTATCTTGTCTCTCAATTTTTCCTCCTATATTACAGAAGTATTCATTCATGATTTCTGCTATTTTTGATGATTCAGTGATCTTTATATTGTTATTTGTCAGAAAGTATGCCCTTATTTTCCTAAAAGTTACTCGTGAGAGAGAGAGAGAGAGAAAGAGAGAGAGGGGAGAGAGAGATAGATAGATAGATAGCCTTTATTTGCCTCAACGGCAAAACTTAATAAAAAATTACAAATAATATCACGTTTACAATATAGTAGCACTTTGGTACAATCGTGGTAGAATATCACATGTTATAACACATAGTGTGGATATCACAGTCAATACTTATTGATTAATCACAGCTGAGATGCCTTATACTAGAACTATTATACAATATATACATATACTAAGTCTAAAAATACTATAAGGCAGTAATCTCTTAGAAAACGCAAAAATAAGAATATTTCAGGAGAAAGGGTGCTAGGGGTCAAGTCCAACCAAGTGCTGGTGCACCGCCCCCTTAAATGCATTAAAAGAAGGCAGATGGCGGAGAGCAAAGGGAAGGGAGTTCCAAAGGCGAGCGCCT
>JAWWML010032356.1:0-11944 GCA_035047165.1 Ormyrus rosae
AGGTTTCCTAAGGGCAAGGCTATTCATATAGCCTGCCCGCCTGAGCCTCTGTTCCTGGGTTTCACCCAGGTTGCTCGCATCTGGCTTTTAGCCTTACTTTAGTATTCTATTTTTATTATCATTTGTGACGGTTCATTTTGAACCGTTACAGTACATTATTGTTCTATTGAATCTTTCTGCCGTACCATTTAACTCGTGTACATACGCTGGGCAATTATTCAAATTGATGCCTTTTTCTTTTATGAATTTATAAATACAGTTATTAATATATTCTTTTCCATTCTCGCATCTCAATATTTTTACCCTTTTTGCTGTTAAATCTTCACATTCATTAATAAATTTAACTAAGCAATCGAAAACTTCATCTTTAGTCTTAATGCAATAGACTTTAGCTATTTTACTGTAGTCATCAATAAATGAGACAAAATAATTTTCACTATTAAAACCAGTTGTCTTAAATGGACCGCATAAATCCGTATGCACTATTTCTAGAATTTCTATTGCTCCAGATCTATTATTTTCGAAAGGTAAATTGTGCATTTTATTCTCTATACAAGTTTTACATTTCATGAATTCCGTTTCAAGTTCCCTCGGAATACCCGTCAACAAATTTTGTTTGCTCAGTATATTCAAATAATTAAAGTTTACGTGCCCTAGCATCCTATGCCACCTTTCCTTTTGACTCATAATATTTTGTTTCGCGTAGTTTACTGAGTTCTCTTCAAGTTCCCTTATGCTTACTTTCTCCGAAGGTTGAGTAAATAAAGGAATTTATTTCTATAACACCTTTTAATTTGAGTATTTCATTTTCATCAAATGCAACTGCTGTTAACTTATTATTTTTATCAATTACTTTTGTTATTTTCCCTTCAGAAATAATTTTATTATTATTCATTAACTTTCCGTAACTAATCAAATTTGCATTTATTTCTTTACCGAAAAATACGTTACTCATATTAACTTTATTCTTTTTGCCAAATGCATAAAAATAGCTAATTACATTTCCTATCTTAGTAGCTTTCACTGGTCTACTATCACCTAGATAAATATTTACTTGATTCTTTAAATCTATACATTTATGAAAATACTTCTCATCATTGATTATGTGGTCTGTACAACCGCTGTCGAGCAGTCACTGTATTTCACAGTTATTTAAATTTTTCACCTCGCTGCTGTGTGTCTCGTCGCTACCCAAGCACTTGTTTCTTCAATGCTTTATTTTCTCGTTCTGGCTCCTTGTTGATCACGTTGTCCTCTGCCGCGTCCTCTTCCATAGTTGCTCTTCCGGTTCTGCAACGGCTGCGACCGTGTTGATCCTCGCCATGATCCACCATTTCATTCCGCTTGCCCGATATCTTGACACTCTCGGGCAAAATGTCCTTTCTTGTCGCATTTGAAGCATTCGTTCTTGTTTGCCATGAATACATTCGTCGCCTTCTCACTATGGTCCTTTTGATTTTTCATTTCAGCTAACTTTATTTTATTTCTTATGTAGTCGGCCGTTTGATCTTCCTCTTTTAATGTATCTAATAAGTCGCTAATATAACTATATGACTTTGGCAACGCACTTTTCAAGTCATTCGCTGTTTTTTCAAATTCAATGAAAAATGACTCCGAATTACTATAATTATTTAATTTCATTTTCTCTAATCTGTTTCTGCACACAATCTGTAATGCTGTAGACTCCTTCAGATACATACTGTCGAATTTCTTTATAACCTTGACAGGTGTTTTCTCTTCACACACAAACTCTATTTGCTCATTTGAGATTGCACTGTATATATGATTCATAGCTTTTAATTCTTTTTCTTCCCATTCTTCTTTGTCTATATTATTCTTTTCTCTTGTAATAACTTCATCGCATTTTTTAAGTTTCAAATACATAATTATCCTCTTTTTCTACATGCTGTAATCTTCTCCGTCAAATACTAGAATTGTAATTTCATTTTTACTCACCATGTTGTCTTCTTGTTGATTCTTGAACGTTCCTTCGTGTTCAGAATTTTCCTCTTCAGGCTTTGTCTCTGCCTTCACCTCCGGCGTTTTCGCTTCTATCATACAGCCATGTGTTTCACTACACAAAACTCTTAGTAGCTATTTCTTGTATATTTTATTTCTACAGCACTTACAAGTGCATGTAGAAAATAAATGAATTTTTTTCGCAACCAAGCTCTGCTACCATGTTAAGAAATAAATGATCGTGGTAAAAGAAAAAGAAGGATTTATTAACAGTAAGACTTAAAGTTACTTTGTATACATGTTACAAGTTTTTTGGTGATTTTTGACTGTACTCTATCCTTAAGGGGGTATGATACCCATTTTCTTTTCTTGAAAAATTGACCTGAAAAATACATAAATTAATAAATAATAAATTCTACTTCTTGTATACTAAAACTATCGTTAATTTTGATCAAATGGGCTCGAACAGGATTCTGTAGGCCCATCTGGTCCAGAGATATTAAAGTTTTACAATTTTTGCTTTGTGCGTAAACTCCAGAATGAACTGATAGATCAAATTTCATCTAACAGGGCTTAAACTCTTTGTTTTTGATGTCATTTAGGGCTAATACATTTTTTTATGAAATTTTTTTATTTTAGTATTTTTAAATTAAGAAAAATTCAGAAAATATAGAAAATTTGTTAAACATATACCAATATTTTGCAGTTTTTCTTAATTTAAAAATACTAAACCAAAAAAATTTAATAAAAGAAATGCATCAACCCTAAATGACATAAAGATCAAAGATTTTAAGCCCTGTTAGATGACAATTCATCTATCGGTTCATTCTGGAGTTTACGCCAAACTCCAAAAAGCTAAGTTTTTAAGAAACAATAATAACAGAACTTGTTGTTTTCTTCTCAAAATGTTCACTCACATCAACACAATTTTTTAACTATAATTACCAGTAGTTTTTTTGAAAGTCAACAAATATGATTAAGTTCCTCTTATCGTACTCCAATGCCATGAAGATAAACTAACATGACTCTTCTTTACCTCTCTGTCAAACCCTGTCATTGAAGCATTGAATTAACTATTGACAAAAAATATCAGGATCAATATACATTAATATCTGTATTATAATTCTCTCTTCAATAAGTGGAAGCTTATAGTAGTTCATGCGCATCATCTTAAAAGCAGCATAATGTCTGTAGTATCAGACAAGGATGGCATAGGGCTTAGAATTACATATCTGTAACAGCACATATTCCACCAGTTGCACTTTTAAAATAGGATTTAAAACACTACACTATATAAAAAAGCACTTCAAAATCATGGCTAAATAGGACCTGAAACAGAAAAATAAAAGTTCTTTTTCTAGCTTGACAGCTTAAAGTGGTAATGGAACTTTCAAATTTACCGGCTTTGAAATAGTATTATTGTGTTCAGGGGTGTTTTCTTTGACAATCCTTGAAGATTCTACATCTTACTTTATTGCACGATAAACATCACATTAACCTCAATGCACATGCAGCACTTACTAAAAGCAATCGGTTGTCAAAAAGTAGTTGCGGCAACCGTGGCGACACGACTGAAATGCGATCCGCGCACTATATTTAAAACTTTACATTAAAATTTTTGTATTAAAATTTACTTTATACTAAGAAAACCCATTTTTAAAAATCTTTATACATTTATATATTGTTCTGATAACATTTATCAATAAATTATAACGTTTGTAGAAATTATTTAAAAAAATCTAAAATTAAAAATTTTCGTGTTATGTGCTTTTACTTTTTTAATTTTTTAAATTTTTGCATAAAAATTTATTTTCATACAGATTATAATATATACAATCAAAATATGTAATATAAAAAAGTTCCATTTTTTTGAAATTTTTTCGGTATGATACCCCCTTAAATTAAAAATTATTTCCTATACAATGACGCAGAATTTTCGAAAAATATCAAAATTTAACAAAATGGCGTAGTTAGGAAAAAAATTTTTTTTTTTGGTCAAAAAAAATGGTCATTTTTTTTAATGCCAAATAGTCAATTTGCAACCAATCAAAAATATCCTGCGTCATTGTAGAGTAAATGTATTCAAGAGTACTCAGTTTAAATTTGAAATCAATCAGATACCTGCTCTTTGAGTTACGATGGCAGCAAATTTGAAAAATGTTATTTCGAGAAAAACGTGTTTAAAGATTTAACTAACAATTTTTGCAAGATAAAATTACATTTACCATAAAAACTGCTAATCAGCTATACTTGGCCCATACAATGGATCCTCTTCTTTCGCGAATAATGCCTACTGAGAGGCTAAAGCTTGTCTCCGATCTGTTCGCCCCTCTTTTGAGGACGCTGCATGACGTAGCTGCGCCTGGCTGATTCGGCTGTCATCTCTCTGTATGGCATAGTCTTTTGCATAGGACCGATGATGACGTCCATTACTTGTAAAATTTTTAAAGTACTATAAAAAACATCATTGAACATTGAGATTGCAAGGAAATTAGCGAGCTCGATCGTTTTCATTCCATTGTGAAGGTTTTTTTGGAGCAAAGTGACACAGCAAGCCGTTATAACTTTCATTGTTATTCTGTACATTTATATTTCTAGTCCCCCCTCTTACCTATGAACCGTTTATAAGACGAAATATTCGGTTAATGACACATTGCTTCGAAGCTCCGCCCCCAGGCAGGTGGAGCAGTTTATACCTACGAGCGGTTGCTCTTTAGAAGGCTGTCATTCGGAAAGTATTAGAGATACGGCTTTAAAAATTTTACAGGATATTCTTGAAAGTATAAACTGTCGAAAAAGACAAAAAACAAAAAATTGATTTTTTGAATGTGTCACACTGATGTAGCCCCTTAATAAAAGAAAAAAAGTTTCATGTCGATTGACCAACCCATTAATGAGATATTTTAATGTAAAGTTTTGAACTGCCGATTTCAAGATTAAAAGTTTTTTCAATATTCTATATGTATGGCTACCGCAATTTTGCTGCAGCTTTCTTTCACGCGCCAAAGTCAAAATTAATTAAGCCGTAACTTTTGAAATATTTTAAATTTGTGCCTGAAAATTTTTTTCTACGTTTTGAATAAAATATAGAATCAAATAATCAAATAAAAAAAAATTGAGTTTTGGAACTTTTTTAGTACATAACCTCCTTAATCACTTCGAAATAAAATGGCGGTGCAGTGGCTATAAAAGAAAACTTCTTTTTTTCATAGTTACATTTCAGCAGTTATAGTGAAACCTGCGAATAATGGTATAAAAGAACGACAGTACTCCGTCTACTTTTAATGGGAGAGGTATAATCCTTGGAGATTTTGCACATGTTTTGCCACCAGTTTTGTTAACAACATCTGTAGCCTTTGCTAAAGCAATGCGAATAACTGTCTTGGCATTTTTACCAGATATTGACTTGAATTTGGTTGCTTTAATTACGTTTTGCAGAGAAATCATTTGTTTTTTCTTTATACTTTTTCTTTTTTGAAGTCCCATACCATAGAATTTAGACTTTAATTTCATAACATTCGTTTTAGCGTAAGCAACAGCTTTTTCACCAACGTAAGCGTCTTTAGCTAAAATTCTATCAGTATTGTTTCTTGCTTCAATGTCTTCGTAATCTTTTGAATAGGCGATATCGCTCTCCTTACGAGTTGATTCCGGGACTTTTTGTCAGTTTTTCTTAATTTAAAACTACTAATTAAAAAAAATTACACTCAGAATAGCTTCAGTCCTAAATTACATGAGAAAAAAAGATTTTAAGTCTTCATGTCAATCCATCTAATGGTTCAACCTACAGATGACGTCAAAGATAACATTTTGAAATAGCAATATCCCTGGATTAAATGGACCGATATACTTCTGTCTGAGTTCGTTTGATACAAAATGAGTTATATTATTATTATAAACATAGTTCGTACAACATATTACTAATGCAAATTTTTATTTTACAGATGAAAACCCAGCAGTTGACTCGCTTTTTACGTAAACAATTAAGTATAACTTTGTTCTGGTAGATTATTTTGCAATTCCACACGGTAAATTTAAAGGTAAATATATGAGAAACAAAATAAGCTTAAACAATTTAAATCAGATAAAAAATAACAAAATTTTTATTGTCTCAAACCACGCTTTTACTTTTATAATATTTCAAATTACACTATAAAAAAATAAATGTTTAATCTATTTTTATAAATATTGTAACGCCAGCGCACTCCGCCTAAATTTTAATTGCGCTCCGCGTTACATTAGTTCGCCGATCAGCCGCTAGGCGATTACTCGTTTCGCCGCTTAGCCACGATTGAAGTAGCATCGATAAGGGCATATAAGTGGCGAGATTTTGAAACGTTTCATGTCCCGATAAGCTGGTTATGGATAAGAGCCAGTGGTAAAACTTCCACGTCCGAAGCTTATCGGTACAATCACCAGTGCGGCTGGCAGGGTGCGACCTCCAGCTTGCCATACACAGGTGGAGGATTTATCCCCTCCACCTTTACACTAAAGTTAGAACACCGCGCTTTATTGTAAAGCGTTCGCAGCTAACCACCACCGCCGTATAGGCGTAGCCTTCCGTTTCGCCTCCGTCTTCCCGTCGATACCGCCACCCGGAAGTTACCGATAGGGTTCTACCTTACCGACTTTCCCGTTCTTTTGTGTGGTGGTTGATACAGAGCGCGAAATCCTATGACAGCGGGGTGTCGAACATAAGATTCCAACTCGCATGTACATATAGTTTAGCATTAGATTTAAGTCCACATACACACACAAACACACCGCGACCACACCTTCATTAACATTTAGCGTCTCCGTTCAAATACTAATACTAGGTTAGGTAAAGTGTAGTCAAATGATAAGTTAAAATTCTTCATCAGCAGTTAGGTTAAGTTTAGCTTAAGTTACATTATCTTGTAAAATTAACTGATTGTGGTTATTCTCTACTTTACCGACCACTTCAATAAAGAATCCCCTGTTACCTATTAATCACTGCCTCATTATTTACCCTATATCATCCACGGGAAATAATCGACAGCCCGAATGATTTACGCTGTGGAGCGCAACTCGCGATAAGCCACGCTACCGACCGGGCGTTATAGTACGCGACACCAGCGCCACCTTGGTGCACACCTTCTCTAACGTTACAATATTAATTTGACAAAATAATTTTCTTAATTGATAATTTCCTTAATAGCTTACCTAGTATAATTGCATTCCTCCCCAATACGAAAGATGCTTTCTTTTAAATTAAATTCGGCATGAATTGTTTGTTGAGTGTTATCATTGGATTGTGATTCACTATAGAATCTGTACCTGTAACCAAAAGTGAACACCATTCATTATTAACCAGTCAGTTTTACCTCGATCGCTAATGCTCGCTCGATACATTAATTGAAACTGTTTGTTTATTAAAGAATTGATGTATGGGTTTTCAAAATTGGATGCATGTAAAATTAGTCAAGATTAGTGAGAAATTTCGACATATCATGATATTTTTTAGCATGGTTAAAATAAGGACATGCAAATTTGTTCGGATTATGGCATGCCGTTACTCTCGTTACCTTCAAGATCGATAAGACATTCTATCGGCACTACCATCAAAATTTCGATCGATTCTTGTGTTTTGTTCTCAAGTTATTTAATATGAAATTACATTATAAGTTTCGACGTTTCAGTCATACTACTGAAATGTTTTGCGATGCTGCGCCTCCAGGAAAAGAGAAAGTAAAATTTAAAACAAAGAGAAAAAGAGCTGTCAGCAATAAGATGGAAGGGTTAGATAATTTGCATCACTTTTTATTTAACTTTTAGAACTCTAAGTGATGCCTCATGGTGTCATGACCTAACTCGCACGTATCGGTCTTTTGTTTGGGTACTTCTAAGGGGACAGAACACATTTATATCGGGAAAGCCATTTTTGTCAAAATCCCGACGGCACAAAAATTAATCTCGTTTGCGAGGGTGCCAACTTTTTATAACAACTGAGATGCTTGATTGTGTGTGTATGACCGCGCGTACAAGAGTACAGTCTCGGTAAAAAAAGGTTCGCTCTACAGATTTAGCTAGTGTAGTAGCAATCCACGCGCACGGATTCATAACTTTCTACGTCAAAAAGGTTAGGAAAGTACTACTTTCAATGGTTACCCTCTTCTGACCGACGTCCACATATGTGGACAAATATTGAATTTGCGATTGTAACGTGTCGTAAGTTTTTTTTATGAAATTGCCGGTGGCATTAACTACTTTGAATAAAATTCTACGAGAAGCAATCACGTTATTTAATTAAAAATTCATTTATGCCTATTATAACTGCAGTCGGAAGAAAGCAAAATCTGTCGCAACCGTTATTAAATTAAAAGTGCTATAAAAAAACCGCTGCTAACTGAATTAGCAGATTACTTTCTCAAAGAAACTCACATTATTGAAATTGCTTTTAAAAAATTATAATATCTATGCATTTTAGTACTAATTTTTAAAAATTAGATTAGCTATTAATTGGCATGGAATGGAATAACAATTGGTTGCCATAGCAACAAATTGTGATTGGTTGCCATGTCAACAAATAGCTATTGGTTAGTATGACAACCGTCTTATGGCCCACCCATCGCTAATTGTTGCCATGGCAGTAGTACTAATTCGTACAACGACGACAGTGGTTAAAATATTTTTATTCCACACCCGACCGAAAAACCCACTTTTTGCCTCTGATAAACGGGATAAAAGTGGCATATTTTTCCCGCAAAACTGGTTTGCGGGAAAAATGAGAAATTAGTGGGAAAAATGAGAAATTAGAAGGAAAAATGAGAAATTTAGCGGGAAAAATGAGAAATTTTTTTCAAAAATTTTCAGAATGTGAAGTTGTTTGACCCCACTTTTCAGAACCAAAAAGTGCCCTTTCCGGTCGAGAGTGGAATAAAATACTATATGCAACATAAGGCAAAAGTAGATTTTTCCCTTGGGCGATTGTACTGCGAATGTTTTTCTCTCACTTCGCTCGGGTAGTAAACGCACCCTCGCGAAAAATATTCTCGTTCGGGCCATAAACTCACTCGCGGGAACAATTTTCTACTTTTGCCCCTTGTTGCATAATGTACTATCATTGTATAGACTATTGGTCGAATACGGTCGCCATAGCAACCTATCGCTATTCGTTGTCTTACTTAAAATTATCAGGAGCGCTTCAAAATTTAATTAGTTTTAAGTTCAAGCATGCTCAAAATCCATGTAAAACTCCAGCTCATTATATCTATCCGTTCGAAAGTTATCGTGAGGACAAAATTAGGGATACGCACATACATCCAGACATCACGAAAAATGACTATTTTTCAAATATAAACCTTAAAATTATCAAATTAAAAAAAAATTTCAGTCTTAAACATTTCTAACGTTAATGATATTTCTATTTGTGACAATTTCTCTGACTCAAAAACCTTGAAAATATCAAAAATCAACCAAATTCAACTTTAAAATTTTTTACCCGTTAAAAAGTTTTCTCTTTGAGAAAGCAAAATATTTATTGTGGATTGCTTCTTTGCTAACTCGGTTAACCCGGGGGGGTGAGAGGGGTTGGGGTTGGGGTTGGATTATTTTTTGAATATATAAACGACTCCCACGCAATTTTTCATTCCAAATAGTAGTACTAATACTAGTAGTAGTACTAGTATCCACATATTTGGATGCGTATTTATATAAGAAAATATATACACTAAACGATATATGTATGTATATTTTAAGTTTTTAGGACAGAAGAATAATAAGTCCATGAAAAAAAAATTTGTTTATTTGTGCATTCATGGTGCCGGTCAGAAAAGGTTAATAATAAAATAGATAGAATATAATACAACGAAAGTTATTTCTATAATAAAGTCTAGATTACAAGATCACGTCAGATCTCCCGCACTGTCTCGTGACAATTTTTCATACTCAAACTTAACGAATCACAGGGTCGACGCAAATCGTCCCGAGATGAAATTCTCGCGGAAAGATGCGGGTGAGGATGTCCGCTCGGCAGGTCTCCATCAGGTCTCGAACAAAATTCACACCAGACACACTGTCTGTATCGAAAATCTAAGTTTCAGCCCGAGAATCTACTTTCATGAATCGAACCGTTCGCACAGTTCCACAGCAAGCGAGAGAGTGTTCGATGATGACTCCGATATTGTCAAGACTTCTCCCTTTAAGTCGTAAGGCAGTGGTCATACTGCTGGGTCCCGATCTCGGAGGGGAGCTTTGGCGGCCTTTTTAAATTGTTGAGGCAGATTCACGGTGGACTAAACCGCAGCGGTGGATCAGGCCGCTATCAATGATGACCTCGTTCTACGCTCCTCCGACGGAATGGAGTCGCAGACGCTAAACCGCCACCCTACTCGGTTTCACACCTTTGGAAACAGAACAGCTGATGGTGATCTCGCTGCAGTTGCTCGTGTGCATCTCGGTCATCGCGCAGCTCTCTCGCTGCGACATAACCTCAAATCCACTCACACATGCACTCTAACATTCACTCCCTCTCTCAGTGTCTCACTGATTGAGTTCTGCCGGACCCTCCGTATTGCCAATATTCGCTCTATTTCGCGAGTTTATTTCCCTTATAAAACAAAAAATATCGTTTTCTTGCTCCCCTGGCCGAAAGTGCGACCTTCCTGGCTCGATTTTAGACCAGAAGGAGCGACTTTTGCGATCAGCTGAGCTAACGGCGTGCTCTGATTGGCTGCCAGACTTTCCGGCTCGCTGCGCCTGAGCGCCCGCGCGCACTCGTTCTGCCTCACTCGCACGTACGAGATCCTAACCTAACTCTTTACTTTTGTAGTTGTCAAATTACGTCTTCAAAAGTAATTTTTTTGCTACTAATCGGGTGAAATATAATACTTTATTGCTGTACCTACACGGGAAATACCTTTTCTTATATATTGTAATAGTAATTATTTAGTATTTCGAGAAAAAATACGTGCGAGAGAGACAGCCAGCTGCACGGCTATTGAAAAGGTTTAAATGTCAAAACCAAAGTTAAAATTGTTAAAACCAAAGTTTAAATTTTGTAGTATTAAACACTAAAAAAATTAGTAATTTCAACAAAATATTTATTTAAAGGGTCGCCAAGTAAATATTTATTTGCATAAACTGAAAATTTCTTTGAAACAAAAAAATACATTCAATAAAAAAAAATGTTTAGTTGATTCAAAGAAATATTTATTCGACAACCTTTAAACAAATATTTAATTGAAATAGACTTATAAACCCCAATTCCATAAGCCCCAAATCCAAAATTCATGAATCCCCAATCCATAAAACCATAACCCGTAAATCCTAAATCTATAAACCCCGAACTTATAAACCACAAACCTATAAATTTTTAGAGAAACTGTGCACCCCTCAACCATGTAACCAGGAAAGTTATTAATTAATAATAAACAAATAATCAGTCAATAAACTAAGTACCCCTCAACCACCTAACCCGGAGGAAAGCATTATTAATAAACAAATAATTAATCAATAAACTGTGCATCTTTCAACCACGTAGGCCAGGAGAAAACATTATTATTAATAAACAAACAATTAAACAAATAAATTGTACAATCCACGATAACGTAACCCGGGGGAAAGCATTAATAATAAAAAAATAATGACGTTCGTGACCGAAAACGCAGTGGAGAAACTACGAGAAATTGCTCGTTCGACTTTTTCCCCGAAGCTCGGAGCGCTCCGCACTCGCGGAGAATTAATTTATTTTGTTTCATTTATTTTATGATTC
Organism: Ormyrus rosae; assembly: GCA_035047165.1. Classification (NCBI taxonomy): domain Eukaryota; kingdom Metazoa; phylum Arthropoda; class Insecta; order Hymenoptera; family Ormyridae; genus Ormyrus; species Ormyrus rosae. The sequence goes on from JAWWML010032356.1 coordinate 11,693, forward strand.
CATTCGCCATTCAAAAAAAAAAAAAAAAAAACTCCTGAATACTACATCTATACTCCGCTGAGCTAGCAGCAATAATTAAACAATAAACTGTGCACCTCTCAAGACGTAACCCGGGAAAATTATTCATTAATAATAAACAATAAATTAAACAAATACACTGTGAACCCCTCAACCACTTAAGGGGGTTATATACTGAAAAAGGTTCCAAAAATCAATTTTTTTTTTTATTTGATTTTTTGATTCTATACTTTA
>JAWWML010032377.1:0-11939 GCA_035047165.1 Ormyrus rosae
GATTAACAGACTGGAGGCAGTTGTCGAAATTTAACAACCCGAAGTAGTTGTTTGGACTAGTTTTTTCTCTCAGTGTAGATATAGGTAGATTTGTTTACGGACAAATGCTGTCGGCCGGTTCTTCTCCGCGGTGAACGAATTGCAGCCGGTGCCTTTATCGAGTCTGAAAACTGGACGGGTCGGTGCATATCGACGTCGAGCAGCGGCACCTGATGCTTCGTCCGAGCTCCTCGATCATGCAATAAAATAAAGATCACCGGGAGCGTATTATGTATATATATATATCAATATCCTCCCGGCTGCCCTCGCGCCAAGTCCAAGCACCATATATACCGGGAGCTCGGGAGATGAATAGCAGGATAGAGCGGGAGCGAGGAGGCCGCTTGTATATCCGCAGCGCCCGTATAATTACCGGCTGCGTGCGCATATCTCCGGCCACTCGTGCCAGCCTGCAGCACCTCGGCGAGGCGCCTTCAATGGCCCTCTCTCTCTCTCTCTCTCTCTCTCTCTGCCTCTGGCCTTTGCGTGCATTGTCCTGGCGTACGTCGCGGGCACCGATGCGTGCCTTTACCCCCCCCCCCCCCCGCGCCCGCTCCGCCATTTAGGCTCGATTGCTGCCCCGTTCCATTTGTTTGTGCCTGCTGGCTCGAGCTTGATCCCCTAACTGTTATTTAATTTAAAGTGGGCACGGAATAAAACTTGAAATTTAAATCCGAGTGCGGACGTTCGTAAATTGGTAACCCACGCTCGTGTTTGTCGAACAAGTCGCAATTGCGTTCGCGCAATTATTTGACCGGCGGGTAAGCTCCTCCGACGCACATATAGTGCGCCTCGCAACGGTTCCGGGGAGCTGCTTTTTCCAGAGGCACTCGCGCGCCTTCCGCTTCCGTTTCCCCGCGAGTTCCTTGACTCCTCCTCGGCCCCGCGCTTTCGTATCGTGCAGCTAATGCGTCAAACGCGCCTGCCCGAGTGTGTGCCGGGGCTCGACGTTTCGCGCTTGAAATTCTCGAAAACTGATAAACCGCGCGCCGGAGACGCGACGAGCCTCCGTGCCAGCGTTCGAAATAAAAACGCACATCACGCGACGCCGAGCTGCGCAAACAGCGGCGAATCAGTTAAGGGGTTCGGGGGGGGGGGGGGGCGTCAACGAGGGGAAAATCCAATAATCGCCGCGAGAGAGATTCCTTCGTCGAGGCGATTTCACGGCTCCGCAGGGTCGCTCTTGGGAAAGATCTCCGGGTGGTCGGCCGTCCTACTTTTCTAATGACCCTCGCTTCTTTTTGCCCCCGATCTCGTTAATATTTTCGTCCTTTCCGAGGCGCTTTACTTGGATTTTAGCATTATTTCCATCAAGGACAGGCTGATTGTCGGCCGTAACGACTTGTTTTGGAGATCGCGAGCACTCGAGTTTGCTGGGTTATGTTTATTTATTTATTTTTTTTTTCTTTTTCTGGTCACTGTTTTTCCCGTCGTGTCCTTCGAATAATGGGTTTATTAAAGCGTTACAATTTACAAGCAAAATCTTAAATCTAATTGTGTCTGGAGGCACCGATGAACAAAACAAACGAAAAAATCACGAACGAGAATTAATTGGCCAATTAAACTCAATTGAGTATTTTTCGATTAAATTAGAATCAGTAATGCTGCCTGTAATATCAATTTAAACGTACTAATTCGCAAAGTTGGGTCGGAAAATCGAAAAGAAAAGGCAGCCGAGTGGCAAATACAAGCTTCCTGAGCAAACTCTCTCCTTCTGCCACTTAGAATATTACGAGTTAGGATACTATATACAGATTTTGATTTTGCACGCGGAAGATCGAGAGCCAGCGGCAAGTAGTCGCGGGAGTAAAAAGACTGAATCTTCCTCGTACTCGATGGGATCTCGTTCCAGTCGGCAGCTCCTCTGAGCGTTCTCACTCTCCCTCTCTCTCTCTCTCTCTCTCGTAATTACGAAATTGCCTCTTTGAGCGCGAGAGATCCGCCGATTTATATATCCGCGCGCGTATTCTCTCTATTTTTTACCCGCTCGGCGGCGGGGCAATGTCTTTTTTACGCCGGGCTCCTCCTTCGTTTTTTCGTGGCCGCGGCACCCGAAATTGCAAGCGGTTATATACCTTTATCTACTTACTTCTTGCCTCGAGATTTTTTGCCCTAATCCCACTTGTCCGCTCAAATTTACATTATCCCCGAGAGCGATCGCGGCCTCCTTTTTCTCGCTCTTCTATCCTCCCCCCCTTTGTTGCGCGAGAGAGCGGCTTTTCTGCAGTCTCGCCGCCGAAGCGCAATTTCGCCGGGAAAGAGGCGAATCACGCCGAAATTCAATTTTTACGATCCTTTCTTAAGCGATTATGATTAACTCAATAGGACGTGTACGATTATTGTAATTTAATGCGAGTCTCCTTAGCATCGCTCCCTTTTTTCGCGTCCTTTATTAGCAAAAAACCTGTAAGTGATTGGATGTATTATTAAAAAAGATTATTGATCGGAGCAAACATCGTGTTTTCCTGATTACTTACTTTATTTTACATTTTTTTTTCATTCTCCTCTCTCTCTCTCTTTAGGTTTTGTGTTTTAAGCTTACTTGCTTCGGCGATTTTGCTTGTATTTATTTTAATCATTTTCTGATATTTCCACGCCAATGCTCGATTAATAATGACTATTTTAGCAACGAATAACGCCATTTCTCACATCACTAATAACCCAAAGGACCTCTTTCCTACGACTTGTGCCGCTATATTAAAACTGTACAGATAATCAGGTACCTTTCGACTGAATGCAGAGCCTCGAACGCAATAACAGACGGAGGTGAAACGCGTTACGCGTCAGCCTTACTCCGGGAAAGGCGTATTAAAATGAAATACGGCTCGTTACGAGGGGGGAGGGTCGTAATTCATTCGGCGATTTTCCAGACGCTCGCGCGGCCGAGGAGCTGCGCGCGCGGTAGCGGCCACTTGTTCGCGCGCTGCAGCAAAGTCGGCAGCACCGCTTTCCCGCGTGTCTCGCGCGCGGACGGACCAGCCGAGCTAAGCAAAAGGCTCGCGGAGAAAGGGGAGAGCCGTACAAATGCAAATCGTTAAAACCTCCGGCAGACAGAGAGAGAGAGAGAGAGAGTCCAGTCTCGTACACCTATTTTCTTGGGCGACTTTTTTCGCTAAATTTAATTGTTCATCGAGTTATTTTTGTTTGGTCTCGGTATTTAAGAGAATTATTTATTGCCGAAAGTTTGTACTCTGCAGGCGCTTATCAATTTTGTAGAATTTAGCGCGCCCCGAGTTTATTCGCACTGCGCGATATATTAATGTGCAGCCTGGCGCTAGCGAGAGCTTCGAGCAAAGTACGAACGTTTCGGGTGTTATTTGAGTTGTTGAATAATATTTGGAATTCACGCGCTAAACGGGGAACAATAATTACAAAATACCCTATTATACAAATTACGAAGCTAAATTCATTCGTGTAACATTACGTCCCTCTAAATGAATAATCAGCATTACAAAGTTGATAAACAATTTGAGATATTATTTATAAATTGTTAATGAATGTTTAGCTTATCGGGCGTATTAATTACCACTGTAAACTTTAGCAGATTTAGCCGCGCAATTATCCTTAAAACCTCTGCAACTGTATAAAATAACAATTCCCGCCCTGGCGCACAAACTATCAAAACAATTCGCGCTGAAATCAATTTCGGAATGGCAAACGTCTGCGGATACTGCAGTACCTCACGCCTAACAGCAAAAAGCAGCTCGTAAAAGAAGCTTAAAATAATGCGCGCGGAGGCTAATCGAAAAGATAAGAAGAAAAAAGAAGGAGAGCAGGAGAGAGAGAGAGAGGGAGAGACGAGTGGCTCTCGGTTGGGAGCGCAACTCGAGTGCCGTACCCGCGGAGTTCAAGTTCGAGGCCGTCCCTCGCCGTCCGACTAAATGAAATCCGTTTTAATTTCGCGCGCACGCGCGTGCGAAACGTCCGCCGGCGATCGGCCGGCCTGGAGTTTTAGTGCCTGCTTTTCGTTAAGCAGCTCAGGCGATCGTCGGTTTATTTCGGGACTCGTTTACCGGGCTTTCCCGCGCTCCTTAACCGCTGCTAACGAGCTCGACGAATATAATGACAAGTGCGCGTTTATTGTGGATTTTTGTTTAAGTAAACGTTTGAGAGAACTCGGCGGAGTAGATGACATTTCTCGCGGAATTTCGCGTATCGGAGTCAATGTTGAAGTTGCATTAAACTTTTGCTTCCTCGTTGAAGAAGCTTTAGGACGGGTGAAAAGAATTTTTCACCTTAAAAATATGTACGTGATGTACTCGCGATATCATTTTTTTATTTAAATAATAATCTCTGAAATTTTCCGATCATAATTTGTCGAAAAAGACTTGATATATCGACTTGAAATTCGTAGAACAATCAATACACGACACGAGGATTGCATTACTCGGTTTAATAAATTGACAGTGGTTTTTGTAATACACTTTATTAAAATAATAATACGAAACATTTTCTTGTTAGTCTTCTTTTTTATAGGGTAAACCACAATTATTCTCTCGTCAGCTTTTAGCAAATTAACAAAATAAATAAAAATCTATAAAAATAAAAACAAAACTGTAAGCAACAAAAACAGCTGCATGAAAGCAATAAAAATTTAGAACCAACTACCAAATAATCTAAAAAAATTTAGGTATAAGTAAAACAGAAGCTATAAATAAACTAAAAGAGTGACTCAGCCATAACATGTAGTAGAATAAATATTATAAAAAACACTGTCTGAAACTGAACTAGTCTGAAAAAGTTCAAAGGCACTTGTCAAATATAAGTTTAGTTTTTATGTCGTGCAGTCAAAGATTCAAGCGTGAATCTACACCAAACCGGCGAGCCGGAAATTTATTTTCCTCTGTCGGGTCACCTTGTAATACGCTTATGTAATTACGCGTAATGTAATGTATTGTTACTAAATAATCTCCCCACTGGCAAATAAGCTCTAACTGAACAGTCGAGACGCGAGTGCCCATCCAAAGCAAGGCACTCACGTCCGCGAAACGTTAACGGGCAGCGCAAGCCAACCGTGATTCATCCTCGCGCACTTCTGAAACATCGGTGATACGTACCCAGTAATAATCGCGCTGACGGAAGCCGAGCGAAACGGAGAAATCCAGGCAGCTAACGCGCGTCACCTCGGGGCACTACCTGCACGCGTACACAGAATACGTAGACGCGCAATGCCGAATCAATAAGCCGAAAACGGCGACCAGCAACGTCAGGAAATAGAATGCAGCCGGCCGGTGATACGGCTTCGCGTATCGCGTGTCCGGGAAGGCCCCGACTGCGCGGCTACTTTTTGCTACGTTGAATTTCCTGCCTCCCTCTCGGCCCCCCCGGCGAATCGTGATCGATGCGCATATACGTATTACATTTTATTTTCAGCTCGCGTTCCCTCGCGACTGTTATGAAAATACGGCCGCGATTCCGCGACGTTAAAAATTAGACACGCGCGCAGGACACGGCGCGTCGATGTATATGCAGTGTAAAAAGGTCGCGCGGTCCTTGCGATAATCGCGCTCTGAAAAATTTTACGACTGGGAGTGTTCAATTTTTACAGTATTTTATATTCGCTTTCGGGGACTTTCGGGATTTCACGATATTTTCATTGCACGAGCTTTTATTAACCGTATTAGTGCATCGTCGGCCGGCGGTTTTACGCGACAGTTATTGTGTTTTAAAGGGTTTGTACTACCGGTGCTTTAATAGGGCTTTGAAATTTCCGCTTGGATCGTACGCTTTTACGAGCCTTCTTTAATAGATGCTTATACTCGCCGAGTGCAATGAATCTATCGCATCAGCGAAACCGTAACGGAGCCTTACAGTCCAAAATCAATTTTTCTCCAAATAAACAGTCAGTGCTAAAAAAAAAGGGGGGCTCCACGAGCCCTTAATTTACGAGCGCAGAGCGACGGATCGAGAAGGCCGCTGCGCCGAATTCCCGAGCGAGCGGCAGACGTCAGAGCGGCTAATACGAATCGCGCGGACGCGAAACTTGCATTTGCATGAGAATGAGCCCGCTGGCCTGCGCTTTGCTTTCGTCAGTTTTAAGGAATTTAATCTGGACTCGGTGAATCCCAGTATTTTCGGTGTAAGATGCTTTCTTTGCTTGACCAGTTCGATTTTAGGTGAATTGCTTTTTAAAGCTCGTCACTGTCATTGACCCAAAACGTTAAAACATTAGAGCTAAGTCGGGAGCTTGCATCTGATGTGGCAGACTTGGATATATATGGATCCAACTATATTTTGGGCGTTGATGTACCTCTTTACAATTCGACTGCAGGGTGCACTCTCTTAAGGTATTAAAAATGCATCACATCGAAAACCGTACGTGTCGGAATAATTTTGGCTTTGGAACATCAATTTTACAAGAGCACGATCTAATTAGTGTGCAAATCTCGCACTGTTTGCCTTCACTGGAGCGAAAATTTTGAATAATTGATTTACCTCCTCGTTACGTCTCCTCCTTTTTATTCCAAGTCCAACGACGCAAGAAATCTATTAAAATAACGAAAAATAACTCCCCTCGAAAGCTCATAGAAGATATTGCAAAAACGTCGCGCGGCCCTACGAGCATTAAAACCCAGAGCGAACAGAAGCAACTCCCGTATAGCGAAGAGAAAATATCGGCCTCGGCGGGAAGGATATCGCCGCGGCCATGGATCATCCGCGCAAGCAGCCGGCAGAGAGAAGAACGGATGGGAATGCCGGCGCGGGCAGTGATTATTTGAGCGAGGAGCGCTCAGTCATCGCGGAACGGCGCGGCACCTCTGATGTATCTCTCACGGGCTCTTAATCACCTGCGCGATTCGCAAGGTCGCGCCGCTTCCAAAGTACGAGGGCTTATATTTCATCTGTCCTTTTTTGCCTTTGCGCGCCTCGCTTCTCCTCGCTCCTTCTCAAGGCAAACTGGACAAGAGCCAATCTGCGATTAGAAGTTTTTCATTTTAAAATCTTTCCTCGAGATCATTGTCGCGCGAACCAGCCACTTGGCGAACGAGGACTCGGCGGCGGCGGTAAGTTTCATTGCCAATCGTTATTCAACCAACGCTGTAAAGGTTATTACGGGGCCAGTTACCGAGCTTGGAATGCAGAGGCTCGATAAAGGCCGAACTTTGGCGCGGGACGTCCTCAAGGAAACTACCTTCGTTATATAATAAGTTTTTTCAACCGCCATTTTCGTCAACTGGCTCTCGAGTGCCGCCGTGCGCCTCGGGGAGGAAAATGGGCGAGTCGGCAGAGTCAATTTTAAACTTTCTCGAGGTGTTCTCGAGTGTAATTTGACGTTGTTGAACGATATTATTTTTTGTTCAATTAAAAAAGTTCCGAACACTTGGAAATCCGAAAGATTACTTACGTCCATTTCCCTCTGATTGAGAGACTATTCAGAAGCTTTGAAAAAGTACATAAACCCTCTCAAATTTAAATCAAGTTTCAATTGAATTTTTCTTTCCATCGATTTTTTACGCGCCTCCTTAAGCGTGTTCCCCCCGCTTGCAGTAGAGCAAAGTTTAACATCCCACTTGTACACGGTTAGAAAAGTGCATTATCGCAAAATGAATGACAAATCTACTCCATCACCTCGGCGTAAAGTCGCCGCGCGGCTAACAAAGGAAGAGCCGATTAAATTCGCAGCAGCTTAGTTCGATGAAAAGTTGGCCGGCGAGGAGGCGCTCGATCACTGAAACGCGGCGACGCAAGTAAAGTGTCCGCGATCGGCCGAGTTAACCGTCCGCTCGAACGATCGGGCCGCAGGCGTCGTCGTCGGGAGGGAAAAACCACTGCGGAGGACGGGCCTCCCGCGGCGTTCTCAGGCGAATCGTTAAACCGTGTCGTCGCTCGTCTCCGGCAATCATTGCAGTCATGGGATCCGCGGAGTTCATTTTTTATATACCCTCTCTGTCCTTATAAACGCCCTTTCGTTAATGCCGCGTAATTGGCCAATTTATTAATATTAGCTTTTTTTTTTAGCGCTCTCGATGTAAACGGGGCGCATAAATTTTGCTCGATTGGCGGCGTCAATTTTCCAGCGTCGATCGATCGAATACGACGATTTAAGAATCCGGTATCAGCTCGCACTCGCGCTGATTTAACCCCAAACGAGCGCTCTGTAAAAACTCGAAAGCGCAGAGTCGAAAAAACGACAAAGACCGCAAATCGGCTTTAGGCATCTCGCGGCATTTTTTGCGCGTTACGCTCGAGATCCAGGCGGCAACAGGAGGGGGGGGGGGAGGCCGACACTCGGCCCGGCGATTTTTCATCGGCGCGGCTCTCGCCGCCTTTGCCGTTTCTCAGCTCGACCTGAGTCGGGATGAGTCGAGAGAGTGTCGGCGGCGGCGATCGTCCACCACCCACGCCGTGATTGGGCAAAAAAGCCCGAGCGGACCATCAGTCGCGGAGCTGTATATATATATATATATATATATATAAAGAGTCTATGGGAAAGCGTTTTGCGCTCGGCTCTCTGCTTGGAGAGGAAATTTGTTCTCGCCGAGCTTCGACGATTGTTACCGCCGCGAGTCATTTGTCTCCTCAAAGTGTTTGCTCTTTCCGCTGCCGTTGCGTCGACGCGACAATAACGAGCATTTGGCTCGCGTTAAAAAGTGAAAAATCCTCTCTTACGGGGGAGGCCGAGGCAAAGATAATCGGGGGGTGGAAGGGGGCGGTTAAACGATCGTCGTGTAACGACGGGCCCTCCTGCGGCTCGTTACTCTATGCCTGGGCGTCGCAGTCGTTAATTTGCAGTCGGCACCGCAAAACCCGAACGGCGTGCAGTTCCGTTTAATCGACGAGGCTCTCTCTCTCCTCTCCCGCTCGGCCGCTGCGGCTTTTCCTATATCTGCCTTCGTCGGTTTTACGTATTTATTATGTCCGTCGCCATATCCGCCCCGTCGTTCCCGTCTCTTCGCGGATCGTTGTAATTCAAGCGCCTTTTGTCCAGCGCCTCGACGCAAACTTCTTTTCGGAAGATTTACATTGTACGGCGTGCGCTTTTGTAAGTCTGCATAAGCTGCTCGAGGCGATAAGTCTGAAAGAGGAGTTATACTGTTTATTAATTTCTGCGCGGATCTAAAGATCTTTCTTCGAAGTTTACGGTTTCTCGAGTAGACTCGATTGTCGGAGATCTGCTTTTAAGGAAAGTTATTTCCGAGTTATTTTTGTTGTCCTTCCAGGATTTTATTTAGGAATTAAGACAGATGACAGATGGCAGTCATGCCGGGTAAAAAAGTTTTACGCTGAAATAATTAAGGCGGAACGTTCAAGAGTCTCTCGGTTCTGAATATAACTAGATCATCATCTCATAATAACTCCGGCGTCGAAGAAATATTTGAAAGGGTTGATAATTAATAAATGGTTAAAACTTGCAAGTTTCCTGGCTAACGATTGCTAATCCGTCAGTTTTTGGCAACATTTTAAACTATATAAATCACGACTAATCGCAAGCCACAAAGCTGCCCAGCTCTTAAACGCGGGAATTTAATTTTTCCGCGACGAGTCGTCTCGTAAAAGTGCCCGCGGGAGCATAACGGGGTTAACAATCGCGACATCCCGCGGACGCGCGACGTTTATACGACGTTTATGACCCGGCGAGCGAACGACGGACCTGACAACCTCGTTGCGCAAAGCTCGGCCCCGATGACACACTGTAATTATTTGCGCGCGCGGGATTCCCGGCCGGGCGGCGGTAATGTTAAATTGGTCGCGGGCGAGCTTTGACAAATTTTAATTACGGCGGCTCGCGAGAGCTGGCAGCTCCGTGTCGCGAGCAGGCAGCTTTGGCTAAGATGGAGCTGTCGTTTCGCACCGACCGCCGGGTAAAATGATTGCTGGGTCTTTGAAATTTTCATTTTCCTAGAATGTTTGCCGATGATTTTATGATAATTAACGTCGTAATAAAGAGCTGATCTAGTTGTTCTGATCTGATCTGTCACTCATTTTTGCCATTTTTTTTTTATATTTCTACTGGATTTATTAGGTGCTATGCTTTCCATTAAAAAGCTCATTGGTTAATTTCAATGATGCCATTCTGATTGATCAATATTTGCCCCACTTTCTGATTTTTAAGCTGGAAATGAACGGATTTCTGGTTGCATTCAATCCTGGTAATGTTTTTTACTTGCTTTATACAGGTACATCTGAAAATGAAGAAAAAAATTAACGTATAAACCACTACAATAATATTGCATTTAATTAAATCAAATAATTAGTTTAAATTACTGTTATTTTAATTAACTTTATTTTCACGTTGTCTGCTTCAATGCAGAGATTTATCAAATCTAAAATTTTAATTATATTATGTACAGATTTAGTAACTGCGAAATTTTTAATACACCTTTTACGAATTTTTAGAGCAAATGGACATTGTAATATTCGTTGTGACTTTCCAGAGTCAGCAGCATTATTAAAGAAAAATTGAAAATTTTATGAAACACACTATACCCTCTGTACATGCCCGTCCCAACGAAAAACAGTCGTATTGAAGTCGCCTCGAAAATTTAATGTACCATGGAATTTTCCTTGTTTTATACATCGAGCCAATAGGCCAATAATCTTCGAACCATTATCTTCGAACTACGAGACATTCTATTCTTCAGCTCTGCACTTTCTATCTGCACACTGACGACGAGCCGGCCGAGAGAGTGGAAAATGCATAAATTAACCCGAGCGAAGCCTCGTAAACTTGAGCATCGATTTTGTCGACGCGCTCGCTGATGCTAAATGCGAAACCGTCGAACTAGCCGAGGCGAGACCGACTTGCGTTCGTCGCTCTTGCGCCGTTTTCCGCCGCCTTATCCCCGAAAAGATGCTATCTAACGCCTTCCTGGCTTTTTTCCTCGCCGCTTGTCTCGCGAGGCGGCTCGCGTTGCCCCGCCGACGAGGCTGGAGTGAAAAATATTTCTACCATTATATCCTTTTCGCGCTAAAAGCGGTGAGAGAGTGTTTAAGCAGCTGCCAAGTTGAAAAAGCGATTTGTCATTGGTTCACTCTGTTTTTTTTTTATAATGCACGATAACAATATAGCAAACTGCAAGAGAATAAAATATTAATTCTTAAAAAATGATTGGTAAGCCTTGCCTTTGGAGAAAGCAAATATTTAATAAATAACAATTACTCCGGCCTAATATAAAACTTTCTAATTTTACTGCCACTTGTTTTCTCTGGCGAGAACTGACGAGTGCCGCTCCTGCCATTCTTCTTTCTCTCGCAGAGTACCAACTCCGAAGAATATAATTCTAATCGAAAGCAATAAAAATAAACGCCCGCAACGAGACTTCTCCTCCGCTTTGGGGCCTCGAAGAAACAGGGAAGAGCCATTAATAAAGGAAATGCCAATCCGGAGAGAGAGAGAGAGAGAGAGAGAGAGAGAGAGAGAGAGAGAGAGAGCGAGAGAGACGTGCGCGCGCCCTTCGCCCCTCCTTAATGCGAAATAACGCGCAGGTCACTGGGGTCACTCTCTTTTGCGCGGAGGCACCTCTGCAGGTGCTGAAACTACTTGCCCCGAGGAGATCTTCTTCTTTTCCCGCGGCTTCGCCCTTTGCCGCCGTAAACGAGCGCATTTTTCACGGTCTTTTGTGCCTCTTTCGTTACAGCGGCTATTATTGATTCGCGCGCCGGCATTTTTCTGCAGCCGCGAGAAGGCAACGGTCAACGTTTTACTCGCGCTTTTATTAACAATGTTGAATTTTACGCGGGCTCGACGCGGTTAATGCAAATGGAAAGTTAATGGAAGAAACAAGAGGGTTGCTGCCTAAATTCACATCAGTCTGAAATTCATTGTTAAAAATGAATGGGTTACTTTTCGTAGAAGAACTGATGCGCCGCGTAAAATAATTTGTTAAGGGGGTTATATACTGAAAAAGGTTCCAAAAATCAATTTTTTTTTTATTTGATTTTTTGATTCTATACTTTAT
>JAWWML010032388.1:0-11938 GCA_035047165.1 Ormyrus rosae
AGCGGAGAGCCCCGCGCGAAGAGAGGGGTCGCCCCTTACCTCGCCCCGCCCGCAGAAACTGATAAACGTCCTTAAATTGTAAGTGAGTTAATTTTAAATTATCGCGCATGAAAACTATATTGAAAGCTAAATGAAACAATGCCTGTCGAACCAGGTACTGAAATTTTCAAGCGCATTACGAACTGATCGCGATAGTCTTTAAAATTGTTGAGCGACGTGAGCCAGAGACGGATGCAGAGAGTTGCAAGCAGCGAGCTTTATACTATGCAGAGAGCATCAGATAGTAAAGAAGGAAAGCGGTGCCGGGAGAGAAGAGAAAGAGCTTCATTATGCTGGGAGACGCGTTACAGTGTGCATTACCGCAAGGTTCTAAGCTGGTAAAGCTCCTTTCTGCCGCTCTATTTGTTTTAATTCTGGTCCTATCTAGGCCATGCTATCAAATTACCTTGTTATTACATTTATGTTTGACAGTGCACTGTTACGCATCTCTTTGCCAAATATTTAATTAACTCTAACGAGCAAACAAATTCGACGGTTCCTCAATTCTATCTTACTCTCATTTGCATACTACATTACGGCAGATAATTATTAGGTTATAGTTAAGCTATTGAGATTTTACATTTCTCAAACATTAAGGGAGTCGAAGCGCCAAATTTGTTGGACGTTAAAATTGGAAGTTAATACTCCTTTATAGCGGGAAACAAAACGGTTAACTTTTCCGGGACTTCGTGGAGGGGCCAAAAAACAATTACTCAAATAGTATGCCGTCAATAAAACAGAGAACAGTGCGGGACCCCCATAAAACATCGGCGCAAACGTTCGGGAAAATTTTGTCGTGCTCAAGAGACTCATAATAAAAGCGTTTGGCATTTTCAGTTATTAAATACGCGAGCAATAAAACTCGGGAAATAAACTTCGGAAAAGCCATTGCAATTCGCTTGTACAACAATTTATAATGAACACTAAAAACTACGCCGCAGCTAAAAATAGCAACCGTTCTTGTTGCGCAAACATTTCAAGCAAATGTTTACGTGAATGTAAATAAAAAAATTCTGCTTGTTAATGCGCAGTGTAAGGGAAGAAATTATGGCTTAATTCTGATTAAACAATAAATAGAAGCTTCACCTAACTTTCAAAAAAGATAGCGCTTGAGCAGGTTTTCACTCACTCGACTCGGTACATTAAAATAACCTTAACATACGTTCCAACATCTTTTCAAGAGCTTACAAGGCTAACACCGTTTAGTCTCCTTAAATGCATCTCCTCTTTTTCCCAAGTCCTGCGGTAGTAGCTCTCCATTTCCCCAGAATTTCCTCACTCGCGTGCATATTTTCAGCCGAGTGGACCTGAAATTAAAGGGAATTTTAATTTTGCGACGCTCCGACGAGATCCTGCTTTCGTTCAATTTCAATAATTTTAGCGACGGAGCAAGAGGCGAAGGCGATCGATCTCCGTCGCCGTCGTTCCCAACCCCCCATTGTTTTGGTCCTGAAAGTTTTGCTTCGATTACAGTCCCCCCTCCCCCCCTCTCCCTCCCAGACTTTGAATCCACCAAGTTTTGGAGACCTTTTGTGTTGCCCGGTTCTCTCTTATTTTTTTATTCCAATGGCGGCCGCCGCTGAATTTTTCGTATTTCTTCCTTTCCTTGGCACTTCCCTCTCATATTTTTTCCATCTCGTTCTCGCTCTCCCTCTTTTCGATTCGTTGATTTCGCTCAAAGCGGCAGAACGCAGCAGCGCAGTCTTTTGTATGATTTAGAGAGGAAAGTTTCGAGAAGGGGTTTTTTTGCCCTTTATTGCCTTTGTTTTTCCCTCTTCTTATTTCAAGTTTGGTCCCAACCCAGAGAAGAAGCAATTGCAATTGTTGGTGCAGGTACTTACGATTTTATTAAATTGGCTTCGGTGATTTAATTCCTTGTAATCCGTTAATTAGGACCTAATTATTGTAACACTAGTATTTTTAAGATTTAAAATTTACCACAACGACAGCAGCAGTTTTCTTCTCCGCATCGCAACCCCCTTAAGATAGTTATGATCCTCCTTATTTAGAAACAATTATTATTGTTTTAATATTGAATTTCATTATTCAAATGACATTTCTTCCTCAACTTTTTCTTTTTGACTTGCTAAAACACTAATTTAGTTTGTAAATTACTTTTTCCTTTTTGCTCCTGTTTTAATAAAGTTACAAATACTGGTGATATTTATTCAGAAGAATTTTAATCAATAAATTCCATCATAATAAAAGTAGATACCATCGATCGTCAGCCACCGTGATTAATATTAGTTTACGATAAATAATCTTAGAATTCGTGTTGAGAATTTAATTAAATTGTACGTGCTGGCATAATTTCAGATTCTAGTTTATTTTATACTTTTTACAGTTTAAAACGGAGTTTAATATTATTAAATAATGAACTTTCAAAAAATTTTTTTGGGCAAATGCAATTTTAGAACAATAGTAACTTAATGAAAAGAAATTAATTTTTAAATAGCTTTCACAAAACACTGGACGATTCAAATCAGACCAAGAATAATATGTCACGTGACCCAGAAATTCATTGTACCTTACTGTTCATTTACTCAAGTTGTTACATTATAGAGCTGTTTTCCTTTTTAAATTCAATTCAAGGCATAGTTTTACTGCATTCTATTCTCAAAGTCTCGTTTTAAATTCATGTAAAATTATGTTTATTCTCAACATCAGTTCTATTCAATATTTAAAATTTTGCGTTTATTTTGAATTAGTAGTAAATCAAATGGTTAAAATAACCTATTTAGCTTCTTATTAGTAATTACCTTCCAAACTACTTATACTAATTCTTATAGCGACTTTTAACATTTATATTTTTAGAAAAATGCAAAATGTGGGCCACGTTACTACTTTGAAGAAATGCACCCTTTGCTATTTGCTTACCGCTGGTTAACGACGCTGAACAAATTAACAAGACTGGGAACGTTAACTCCAGACAGCAGTAACAATTATCACGACAGTTGCAACAATTATTCTTCGACTAAAATAGACTTCCTTAATTTCGCTACTCAGCTCTGTAGTTAATAAAGATTCAAAAGAGAACTTCAAACGTACCGCCCTTATTTATCCTTTGAATAAAGTTTAAAGCTACCCGGTAGCTAACTTAATCTTCGTTTTATATACTTCTGAAAGTTTGCAGTGAAACATTAAGCAGTGCGAATGATTGTTACCATAGAATCAGAGAACTAAGTCAAGCTCAAACTCGCCATCTCTCCTCGACCATCCTTGCTCGAGTACACATTACAAAATTTATCATCAATCAAGTCTGGGCAAACTCGAAGCATCCATTAAACACAGCCGCGACTGTTCGATCCGCCTCCACCTATGCGGGAGGGTTAAGCGCGAACTTAGCATTCGCGAGCCAGTATGGATTTTTCATTCCTCTCCTCTCTCAGTGCTGCAGCAGCAGCAGCAGGAGCAGCATCGATATCTCGTTTCGCTGCGCGCACGAAAACTCTGTTTTTCCTCGTTGCGCGAGCGAGCGCGCGACAGGTCATACGATTTACTGCGCTGTCCTACTTTGGCTCGCTCGCGCGACGACGACGTGCTTTTTCGACGCTCCCGTTTAAACGAGAGTTGCTCCCTCTCTCTCTCTCTCTCGCGCGCGCGTGCGCGCCCTCCCCGAGACTTTTGTTTACTTTTTAGTCCCACTTTGATTTTATTGGGAGCGAAGTCAAGGGAGGAACGTTCATAAATCTAGAGCGCGCGTGCCTTCCGCGAAACTCGCCTATGACGAACTTTTTCACGTGGCACGCAGCTAAACGGCTGAACTCGAGAGGCTCGCTAACGCGCACGACTCTCGGAGGATGCTTTTTTTTTCCCGATTCTTCGCGGAAAACTCGCCGCCATTTTAACGAGCTTTGATTCGCGCTAAAAAATGGCCGGCCGCCGCATCATTAGGCGGGAAAACGTCGCCGCGCGGAAAAAGGTGAGCGCGTGTCCTTGCAAACGACTCCCTGGACATTCTGCCGAGATGAGACACCGTCGTCCGGGCAGTTTGTTACACGGCGAAGACGATGATGATGATGACGCGTTTTCTTTGATTCTCCGCCGGAGCTCTAATGGCGTACGTACGGGAATCGTGCGGTAATTAAGGCTGAGGATGCCGGGTGAGTCACGCGAAAGAAGTTAATTGCACCTCTCGCCGTGGATTTTTCGTTGGGAATTGTAAGGTGAGTCGAACTGGGCCGCAGTTCTGGACGCTGGTCATTTTGGCGACACTGATGGCGCGATTTTCCGATAGTTATGGAGAACGTGCATCAGGATGTGATCACAGCTGCACTCCATCACTTTGCGCTTTCGGAAAGGAAATGAAATCGTAAAACGACTTAGCTGAGTTTTGGTCTAGAATTAGACTCTTGTTACGTGGAACTGTAAGTTATAATTAAGGCATATTATCTTTTAACTAAAAATGGTTGGAGCGCTTATACGTTCAGGGACCAAATATGTAACTAGAATCATTTTTTAGAGGATAATGATTTATTGATGCTCTAAATGACAGTAATCGAAGAAAAACTTTACGTTTCTATATTTTATTTAGTGAGATTTTTATAAAAGCAAAAATGTGAGCATGTTAAAATTCTTAAGAAATATGTGATGATGAATAATATGTAATGATTTATTCGTTACACAACTGTAAGTTAAAGGATCAGCATAGATTTCCAACCATTCGCTATTCATTAGGTTATATTATAGATCATAATAAATGCATTTGACTCGAGTTATTGAGTTTTACAAAGTAAAAATTTTTTTAGAAATAACATTAATATTAAGTAAATAAAAATATTTTCATTTTAAATTAACATAAAAAATTATTAGATTCGCATATATTCTTCAGTAATTGTACAAAATCAGTTCCATATAACGCTAATCAATATTATTCCTTCTCTGTCTCTCATGAATTTTAGGAAAACTTAATTTATTATCATTTTAATCCTTTTAACTGGGTTGCAATCCTAATAGTAGCCTTTTGAATTGCGAGTTCAGTTTAGTTTTTGATCCGGCGCAAGGCATTCCAATCCATTGAAAGATTAATAATCAAAGTACAGAACATTTAACCCCGACAATAATTTGACATGTAATTTGTATTTAAAATATGAATAGTAATCGATCGGGGCGAATTTTCGTAATTGGAGTTTTGCGAACAAATCATTATTATTCATAC
This sequence comes from Ormyrus rosae, assembly GCA_035047165.1. Classification (NCBI taxonomy): domain Eukaryota; kingdom Metazoa; phylum Arthropoda; class Insecta; order Hymenoptera; family Ormyridae; genus Ormyrus; species Ormyrus rosae. Next base: position 5,198 of record JAWWML010032388.1, read on the forward strand.
TACTTTAGAAAATTGAATCGGGATGTTGTAGTATCAAATCATCTTTGTTCCTGATTTCACGGCAAATCTCTGGAAAACAAACAGATGAGGATTATTGTAAAGTTATAATTTTACTTTAACATAATTAGTAATAATGTTTATCTCAAGAATTAAGTTCTATTATGGACATTAAAAATTTGTAGCTAACTTTTATTAAAATAATAATTTAATCACGTTTTACATTAAAGTATCTTTACTATTGCATAGAAAAGGTTAAAATTAATTAGTGTTGCAGAAAAAACGTTAATAAAGTTTCGTAAGCATTTATTTAACTTCTATAATTTTTATTAACGCAAAAATGATGCTTATTCAAAGAATTTAAATTTCTGTCGAAAATTAGCTTTCCAAAATTAATCAAAAGTACTTTCACCTAAACTTAAGCGCCTTCTACTAAAATGTCTTCCATCAATTATCTACCTGCAAGAGAATTTGATCTATCCATTCATGTTATAATCTGCATATTACGTCAGTAAGCGCACAGACAATAAATTTTCATTTATTTGAAATTTCCGATGAATTTTTCATTTATCTATATTCATTTTATTTGCCCAATTCTTCTGCAATATTATTAGTGATTACATTTCAACCATTGCACATATATTAATATATTAGACAAATAAGTGAAATGTATCGTAACTTTAACACTAATTATCTTAAAATTATCGAGTCGTTATACTGTGGCTAAACAAATCTGCATTTTTTAGAAAATAGCATAGTATTAATCCAGGTTTAATTACCGAATTCCCACGGAGTAAGAAATAGCATCGCCGTCAGTATCTTCATAAACGACGGCCGATAGGAACGCGTACGTCATAATGCCACCGTCCTTGCTCGTGCGAGCACGTGTAAGTGCCTGTGTGAATGTGTGCGCGTGTGTACATCTCGGGCAGCGGCGCATTTACGGGCCATAAAAGCGCTCGCAGCGGCATTGTCCATTCTCTTACTTTAGTGCCCCGCGAAAGCTCGTCGCCGATGATGACAGGACGGATCGTCTTTGCCGATCGCGTAATTGCCAATTCAAGGCTGGGGATTGTCAGGCTTGTTTGCGGCCGGTCGGCTGCCTGTAAAGCTGAAAAAATTCTCGAGAGGATGACGGAACCGTCCGAGATGGGGAAGGGCTCTGGTTCTAAACTTAACGTTATGGATCGTATTTCAAGATTGATTTTTATTTCTGCACTTTTATGGATTTTATCGATAGAGTTTGAGGATGAATTCAGTTCGAGTTTAAGGTTTTGTGATTTCAAGTACAAATGCTAATGGAGTTTGTGCGCATTAATTGTTCCAAGAATTTTAAATTAGGATGGTTTCACAATGTCACGGTGGACTAACTCAGACAATGCATTTTATTGACCTCGTTCTAGATTTTAAAAGAAAATAGTGCATTTTTTATAGATAAATTCACTTGTGAATTCAGAATATTAAATGACTAGAACGATGGTTTAATAATTAAAACGAAAACTTTTTCGCAAGCAGAGTTTAGAATAGCAACCGTACTGTTTGAAATCATCTCGTTTAATTCAATTTTCTTAAAGAGCAAAGCGAATCCTCCACAAAGATAAACGACTGTCCTTTTCTCGAGTTCACTTGACGGCCAAGAATTCACTCGACGTTGAAGCATCGGTATTTCGTTACACCGACGAACTGGAATTTGCCGAGGAAATTTAACTTGTTCTCCACTCGACAAAAAACGTCCGAGGCACGGCTTCCTCATTGACGAGTCGCAAGAAGCAGCGGCAGCTAAAAAACGCTTACCGCGTAATTCATATTTTATTTATAATGCAGCAACAGCGGCTCGATTACGAAAATCGTCAGCTGAGTCTCCCGCGCTAATAGATCGGCCTCGTAGCCAGCATTGTCGGCCTTGCGATTCCGCAGCTTAATTGCATACATTTATTTATCCGCGTTTCGAGCCCTCTTTTTTGCTCGCAGCTGTGAATCGAGAGAGAGGAAGAGAGAGAGAGAGAGAGAGAGAGAGAGAGAGAGACGGCAAAAAAAACCCTACGGAGTCTCTCGTTAGCTCGTTATACGCGCGACTCGGGAATAAGCTGGATAGCTGAAGCGGATTATGCGCGAATGAGCAAAGTTTTTTTCGCCGTCGTGGATTAGGCTTTCTTGCTCAGCTGCTGAATAATCTGGCTTTCTGTTTTTGATTGGAGCTGCTGTTCCAGATATTTCTCGTCGTTTTTGTACGATATTTTTTAGCCTTGCTTAGGTAACGAAAGGCTTTGGCGTTTGGGTATTTTCAATATCGTCAGTGCTGCTTAATTAAATGAAAAAGAGTTTCGTTTGGACGACTGTCATCAACAGTGTTTTTTCACCTTTTATTTAAAAAATATTTTTCTCTTTCTCTTGATTATTAACTATGTCTAAAAAAGTCTAGATTATTCTTGCTTTAATTAAAATCTTAACATATGCATAGCATATATTTTAAAAATACAATTTTTCTCATTATTAATGTAAGTAAATTTTATAAAAAATTGCGAATACACACTTTTTTGTGTTATGCACATGTCATCTTGTTTAATTAATGCAACGTGAGATATTGTTACGAAATAATTCGCTATAATTGAATATTATGCTATTGGAAGTTCTTAGGATAAAGCAACTTTAAAATTTACTTTAAGTGAACACAAAGAAATGTTTTTGGCATTTGTTTACTCAGACCATTTATACGTAAACCTACACCTCCACGGGTTGCGACGGCACACCAGTCAACTTAGCGTAGCCACACTGTATCTTCTGAACTTATGAAAGATATTAATACGACACTGGTCGCATATGTTATTGCTGATTTCGTGCTCAAAAAGTCAATTGGTTTTTATTTTGCGGCTCCAGCCGCAATTTAATTTTTTTCTAATTTGTTACGCCGTACCCGGTTTTGTTGCTCCAGCTGTTCCCGAGAATCAATAGATACGCTAAGTTAACACTCTGAATCTCCTGACCAATTACGGTGGATTTTGGCAATTGATGGTTGCATCTCTGAAGAACAACAAATTAGCAATAAAATATGCTGTTGGTTTTATAAATAAATATGGTAGGTTAGTTCTAAGCTATAGCACGAGCTATGTTTCTGGGAATCGACTGGAGCAACTGTGTAAATATTAATTGGCCTTTTGAGCAACAAATTAGGAACAAAATATACCACGAATCTCGTATTGATATCTTTATAAGGTCAGGAGATACAGAATGTGGCTACGCTAGCTTAATGTCAAGTGAACATATCCACTGTTTCTCGGGAACGGCTGGAGCAACAAATTAGCAACATAACCTTCATAATATGGTGAAACTGTAGTAAGTTTTCATTATATGATTTAGTTGAATGTTCTACTCAAATCAAAATCATTCTTTGAAACAAATAATTTGTAACATTTAAACAATGATTCAGCGTAATTTTCACACAGTTATCATGAGAGGAAGAAACCATTAAGATGCCTTTTGTATTGCGCAGACCGATTGATCAAGCCGTTTTAAATGCAGCGTATTTCACAAAAGAAGTAGATTTTTTCCGCGAAGACATTAAATCTCGGCAAGTGCCTCTACTGGACTTGTCCTCGCCTGACTTTTATTTCATTCGCCGTATGTATTATACAAGTCGTCTGTACGTAGAAACGGATGATTCCTAGAAAAATAATGGCGCGTACGGCGTGAAGCAGTTATGCGATCCGATTACTGAACGCATGCATAAACTGTTTGCTCCGAGACTCGCGATGTATGTCGCAGTTTTTTCTGTTTATTTACGGTGGACTCTAAGAAAGGCGCATGTGTGACGTAAACTCAATACGTAAGCTCGCAAAAAGTGAGGAAAAAAGAATCTGGAGTCTTTTAATCTTGGCTACAAAATCTAAAAATTTTTTATAGCGTAGTCTCTTCCGAGAATATTAATTTTAAAGATAAAGCTTACTTTTTTTACATTGAAAATCATATCTTTCAGGTCACATGTTTTACGTAGGACGTTCAAAATTTTAAATGTCACGTATAATTTTTAAACTGATGGTGCTTTTCAGTGAAAATTGAATGAACCCTTGCAACAACGTGAATTTTAAATTTAGTTTGAAGCGCGAAGTTTCAATATTATAAATGTATCAGAAAGTCAATTATATATTTTTTAAACAAAGCACACATTTGTTTTCAAAAAAACTGGGTTGGGATTGAAAAGAAAGTATTCTGTTGATTTTGCACCGGTTCGTCTTTGTCTGCGAGTATTGCATTGTCGACAAACCATTGTTGCAACTCGTGTATCATTTTAGATACAAAAGAGGTAACGTCTAAAATGTCAGTAGCGATTGCACTAAAACGAAAGACTTCGAAATTTACAAATTTTAATGTAAATATTTATTTCCGTAAAATTTAAAAACTTTCCTAGGAATTAAAATTATCTGAAATTCGAAGGTAAAATATTTCATTCGAAGAATAATTTGAAAATACTAAAAAACTGATTTTTTTTTTATTTTAGGGCTGGAATTTTTAATAATAACGTAAGAATAATAAATAAAAATAATAACGAGTATTTTATAAAATGCACTACAGATTTTGAGTTCTACGAGAAACTTTATTCGTGCAGTAGTCTTCCAAATTCTACCATGTAAGTTCCTTCAGAAATAGGATTAATTTTCATGAAAATAGACACTTCGATCAAGTGTAAATACTAAAGCCCACAGAACTGTTACATTAACTACATCGACTAATCAGTATGCATTATCCCAAAACCCCTTTAGAACTGAGTTAGCTCTGAAACTCTTAGCGAAGGCGTCCGCGGCGGATCAGGCAAGCATGCCATTCCTCATTAAATGAGTCGTCTCCACTTCTCAAATATCTCTCCTCTTCTTCCTCCCCTCGCAGTCGAAGGCAAACAGATTCGATCGTAACAGTCTCGAATATCCGCGAACCGCCATACACAATTTCGTTGGAACGAGGCGCGCTCGAGTTAGGCAACGCGGCGAAAAAGTACTTTGGCCACTGCGGCGGGGCCACTTTTCAAGCCTCCCGCGGCTATCGAATCAGCGAAACATCCGTCTAAGCTGGCACACACGAAATGTCAGTGGAGCCTCGTTAAAACAAACACTCGAACGAAGCAAGCTCCATCGTCATATAGATATACGTGCGCGCTCGGCTTCCCACGTAACTCGTTTTCTCAGCTCCACGTGTGCCGAGGAGAGGAGACAAAGATCCTTTGGAATCGGAGAATTTAACGAAGAAGGCACGTGCGCCCCAGCCGTAGACAAAGCTAGCGAAAATAGGAGATGGCTTCCCGATGACGGCTACTGGAATTCGGAACTGGAATTCAGTCTTGAAGTGAAAACACGCTTGCTGGAGATTTTGGAGCTGCCGCGGCTTCGGTGACCCTTTGCCGAGCTGCTCGGAGTCTTGTTTTTCGAGGAAGGTTTTCGAATGTGGCTTTTGAACCTTCACTAGCGGTGGATATAGTTTTAGCTCACGTTTCATCTCACCTGTATCGGTGTTTATTTTTCCTCGGGGAAATTCATTGAATAGAAAATATTTATAAATGTTACGTAATAAATAGCAATAAATAATATTTATAAATGGAATATAATTTGGCAAAAAATAGTAATGTTGAATGTACTATTAATTATTAAATATTATTAGTTTTATTTTCTATTTGGAGGAACACGAGCTCTTTCTAAGTACTCTCTACACATCTTACACGTAAAAGCTCCTTAAGTAAATTTGATAAAATTATTCAAATAAAAAACGCTTGAAAATTTTTTATTTGCGGCAGTAAATCAACCGATGGGGGATTCAAGATTACTTCGAAAACTTTCTTTGCAAAGAGATCGCGTAGCTGTAAAGCCTTTACGAATTTTCAAAAAGTTTGCTCTACTTTTTTCTCGAGTTTAAGTGTAAAGATCACTTGCTCTTTTTATGGAGTTATATTTTCTTTATAACGCCGGGCCATGCAAAAGTTTATTTTGAAATATTACACACCAGTTATCATCTCGGCGTATTGTTTAGCTTTCATAGTCTCGAGTTGTAAGTTATGAAAGCTAATCCAAGTGGATGAAGTAATAGACGCATTTTTTCATTCGCAATCAAAATTGGTTAACGTTAATGCTTCATAATACATTTTCATTCCGTAAATTTATAGATTATTTATTGCTCAAGTTTACCGTAAGTGCCATACATGCTCCAGTAATAGTTTATTCTCGACAATTTATAAAGCCTTTTGAAACTTGTCCAAAACTATAAAATATGAGTTGCATAATATGAATCAATCATATAAAAACTGTATTTCAATTTTAGTAATAGCACAGGAAATACATTTGTACAGGAAGAAATAGACAATGAAACATTGCAAGTTATGTATTTCATTTGTCATAAAGTAGATTCTACATGCTTTTCAATCCCATGATAAGTATTGTCCATGTGGCCTATAGTTAACTTTCAATATTTTTAGGTTCAATATTTATTTTTATTCTTACGTTTTTAAATAAACCTTTTTTACATTTTGGAAAATTCAGACAAGGAAAGTTTATCAATCCGCGATTCTTAATTTAATAGATCTTAATAATAATTAGGTCCATAAAATAGTTGGGAATATCAGATTTGAAGCTCATTAAGAATCATTGACAAGAATTTGTCTAAAACAAAATCCATAAGTTAGGCTGATAACTAACAAGGAGAGTGTACGACATTTGGGTAATGGATTTTCCTGCAACTTTGGGATATGTTTTCTAATGTTAAAAT
>JAWWML010032398.1:0-11937 GCA_035047165.1 Ormyrus rosae
CTCTTATTTTTCGATGTACTACAACATATTGCAGTTTCATCAAAATCGGTGAGGGACACCTGGGATAGTTTCCTTGTGAGTGCAAATAAATAAGAGACAGTGGCTTTGCTGTGTTAGGCATAATCGCATTTATTGCTACGGTCTTATACATATATATACATTAACAACATACAAGAAAATGTCGAACGGCGGTTTCTAGACGGACACACTTTGCTAGACTCCGTACGAACTAGCCAGAACGAAGTGATCGCGAGAACAGAGAGGGACTCGCGGAATGCTCGCGTATTTATCTCTGAGAGACGCGCTCACACATACAAAAACGATGGTCATGTTATCCAAACTTAAGCTAAATGGGAGACGTGGTGCGATGAATATCTTCAACAGAAAACATGTACTGAAGTTTTAAGAAAATCCGTGACCCGGACCCCTGGTCCTCTCCTGATAAGTATAGATATACATTAATATCATACATTTAAACATTTGAATTTTATAAAAACTGTTACTGTATTAAGATAATGTATTAGTAAGTTAAGTTAGTATGTAAGTCTCTTTTTATCACCAGGCCTACGATCAAATAATTTATTTATCTAAGTAGGAATACTATGTATTATTTTCTGATTAAATAAATAAATAAATAAAGGGTATAGCCGAATAAGCATGTCAAAAGTGCCCCAGCCTGGTTTCTTATTTTGCATTGACCATTCAAAAGTACATGTTTGAAAACCCCTTTCACCAAATTTTCAGACCCCGAGGTGCTAAGGAACGCCTATAATCGTAGAGGACGTCTTGTTCATCAACTAATTTACCCTGATTGCAATTTTACTTCAAAAAATCTAAAAACATTCAAGGAAGCTAGTGTTTTTGTCTCAAATATCCTTGAATTTTGTCACATTCTTTGGAGCAAACCTAAGCTCAGGGACAATTCTTAAAGTTTTCTAACCTATAAATTAATTACTAGGCATTCTTGGAAAACTTCTAACTAACCATTTTCGATGTATTTTTGCATACCCTTTTCATTGGTTAGGTCTAGATTGCCAAAAAAAAAAAAAAACTGCGTCATAGCTAAAAATGCAAAAAAAAACCGTTTTTTACGATTATCTGGCGATTTTCGCGGTCCGCAAACCTCAAACATCTTCAACAATATAAGAAATTAACTTAGCAACTCAAGCAATACCCCAATTTATACAAATAAAGTGATAATTGCGGTTTTTTGCTACAAAATCTGCTTGTAATAGTGAAAAATTCGAAGAGAACCCGACTTTTTACGATTTTTCGAAGTAACCTTGAAACAACAAGCTTGTTCCCTCTTTTTCCTAGTATAAGTAGATATACTTGTTCCTTATATTTATATTTGCTCCTAGTATATATACAAGCAATGTAGTTTCTTATACTTTATGTGTTGTGTTCTGTTCTTTTTTACGTGTGGAGGCCCTAAGACTTTTTCCGTGATTCGATTGGTTATGAAAAAATTCGATTTTTAGCGTCAGCTTCAGATTGTATATAATTTTAGTTTGAGGGCCATTATAGGCAAAGAAAAATTGGGAATAGGTACAGCTTTTAAGAACACATATAAAGATAGTTCTCATGATCATATAGGTTTTTATAAATAATATAACCCAACCCTGATATATATCTACTCGTAGCAGGAATAAGTATTAGTAATAAGAGTTATTTGTTCTTGTTCTTGGTATATATAGATTGTGATGTACAAAATGTACATCACCGAAATAATATTCGATATTGCTACTAAAGAAGCAGGAAGATGCTAATTCTGCACTTTTAGATTTGATTATTTTTATCAATAATATTAAGTTTATACGCTGAAAGTATAAACTTAATAAACTTTATAAACTTAACAATTTATTTAATTCCTATATTTTAATGCTTTCTGTAATTAGCATATTTACATTTTTAACAAAAACTAGGGATACTTTAGCGCGGGATACTACTGTGCACGCGCTACATTTTGTTTCTATTTAGGTTAGGTTACGAACGGATTGCAAAACTAACACGTTCAGTTTCATTATATATGATTTTTACGTGAAAAAACCATGCTTATAATAAATATTTAATGAACTTGCTTATTTTTATACATAGGTTATTCTTTCTATATTTTATATAAAGATTATAAACCATAAAAACTATTTTTCCAAAATCTAATTTTAAATTGTGCGCCATTTCTAGAGGCCATTATAGGCCACCAATCAGATTTCGTTTTCAGCGGCTTCACTTTTCTCGTATCACTTTTTTAACAGAGGATGGTTTTTATTATTATTTCTAGCTCACATGTTCTGAAAAATAAAAGTGGTAGATATAAGGAGATACTTTTTGAAAATTATAATAAACTGATTTTCTTTGAATGTAAAAAATATTTTCTAAATGTTCGGTTTTTATGAAAACAATTGGATAGAGGATGTCTTAAAGAAGCAAGCTTTTTCTGAAAGACTTCTTTTTGTCGACTTAATAAAACGCTGTACGGTGCGGACGGTAGAAGATGATGCTTTCCTGAACGTTTTTTTGCTTTTAACTTTATAATACTGATATTCACATAAGAGGGCTTATGGTCCTAAAATAATTGTGCATCTTTTCATGTATTATATAGTAGAAATTATGTATAAAGTTTCAAGATGATGGGTTTATGACACTTGGGTACCTTTGCTTGTCAGTTGTAAAGGAGCTTGCCTAGAAAGACAAAGGCTCTGGGTTCGAATCCTGGTACGGATTTTTTCTTTTTTTTTTTTTAATATATTAACATTACTAAAAGAGTTTTATGTAGAACTTACTTTTAGACTATAATCTCAGACTATAACCAATTACTATAGTGACGTAGTAAATACTATAGGAGCTTTATGTAGAATGTAGTTTGTAACCGTATTTGGTATGAGGAATTTTGCGGTAACAAGAGGGGGATAAATCAATAAATAAATAAAGCAAATGATTTATAAAAATACATTAATGATTATTTATTAAAGCTAATAATGGTGGGCGCCAGCTGTATCCGATTTTTACAGCAAAACATAATCTTTACAAAATCTACCGCAAAATTTACACAACTAATCTCAGTCGACAGAGCGTGAGAGCGACGCGACGGTGCTCGACTCTGAGCACGCGCAACTAAACTAAAGGAAAACTAAACTAAACTAAACTAAATGCAGAGCCGTATAAGACTCGAAAAAAGGACTTGGGTAGGCTGTAAATAAAAAAAAAAGATTAGTCTGTTGAAAGATTAGTTCGATATTTTTTTCAGATAAAAGCACCAAGAAAATATCTCCAGGAGTTTTGACATCATCTGGAATATTTTTTGATCCAACATTCTTTGTAAAAGGTAAATCACTTTCAGGCATACTTTTATTAGACCAAATCCCATGTAATGGACCTCCATAGCTCTCGAATACACGAGAATAGCTGACAGAATGATTTACGGATTCAACATTCAAATCAAAACTTTCATCGTCAATCATTTCCATCTACAGATTCATTGTCAGATGCAATTTTATCTTTCTCATATTACCCTTTTGATGAAGTTGAAGCTCTGGGCCGGTGATCCTCTGCTTCGACGTCCGGCGATCCTAGCGCGGGCTGCCTTCACACGCGAGACGCGGATGGCACCAAAAATCGAATGCGTCGCGAGACAAAGAGAGTAGCGACTGTTCTCGTCAGTGTCGCACAATCAAGAGTTTTTGCGACCGTTCTGGTTTGTGTCGCAAGACGAAGTGATCGATCGACTCGATCGATTCTGCGATGACCCCCGCGAGATTGCGCGCGCATTTGTGTGCGCCGCGCGCTTGCCCGCAACGAATCGCTTTGCGATTACTGCGCACTTTCGCGCGCATGCCGCTTCGAGTTTCTGCATCGCGATGCGGTGCGCGCGCGCTCAGCCGGGACTCGTAGTGTCGTTTTCGAGTCGGGCTTCGCGGGTGTTTTGAAAGTTTGTTTTCTTCGTGCTGACGCTGCGGAGATGGTGTTTGGATGCACCAAGGCACTCAACGATGCTGCGTGACCTGCCGAAGACAACGATGGGCGTTTCGAGGTTATGTACCTCACCGCTCTCTCTTCAACTCCAGAGATACGGATCTTCTTGTCTTCGAGATCCTCGGTCTTCACTTTTCTAGTGTAAGCGTTCATTCGTGAGCTTCTTGTTTATTATCTGTTTGTTTGTTTTGCATGTCTTTCCTAACCTGCATGCACTAATGACTAATCTTCTTCGTGAGAGTGCATGCTGGAGAGCTGAGATCTTCAGGCTCTCACCTTGTGTCAATTCCTTTTTCTAATTTTCTTTGCTCCATCCTAGGTTTGGATGCTGGAGCAGTCATCAAGCGTGTCTTCAGGTGTGTCTTCTGGGTGCTGCTTTCCTGCTTGGAGCTGGTGCGAGGGCTGCATCCTTGTTAGGTAAGTAGAGAGCTGTACGGTCCTCTTTATTTTTAATGTTGTTTTGTCTGCATGCTCTTCTTAACTAATTTGCATGTTTCATACATTTGCATGCACTTATGAACAATCATGAGAGTGTCTATAAGTAGTGCTTCGACACTCTCACCTTTACTCGACATTTATACTAATTCTTCTTTGCCTTTCCTCAGGTACGGATGTCTTCGAGGAGGTCCTTCTAAGGTGCTGCGAGCCAAGCAGATGGTCCTGAGGATTTCAGCTGTGTGCGAGCAGGCAAATAGGTAAGTTTTAATCCAATAATATTCATTCTTTAAGTATATTCTAATTCTTCTTTTTCTTTCAGGTCTCATCGTTGGTTACTTTCTTCTTTCTTCTTCGAGTAGGGTTGGGTGGTGTTGCAGAAGGTTGTTGTGGGCTGCTTAGGGCCCTCTTCGCCTAAGCACTAATTCTAACTTTCCTATATTTTTCCTAAGCTGCGCCGAGCATCAGCTTTTTAGGCAGCTCGCGACAATGAATTATTTAAATTCTTGTAAACGTGCTAAGTGCACGGTTACAAGTTTTAGACTATAATCTTGGAATGTAGTCGTATTATAGTCGTGTAGTAAATATTATAGGTTACGTAGAGTTAGGTATTATAGTATTGGATTATACTCTTGTAGTAAATATTATATAATTATACTATATAGTTGAAAACTATAGTATGGGATTACAGTACACCCGGAAAGTGAAAGACAAGGAGAACTCACTCCAAAAAGCAGTCCAAAAGTGAGACTCGAGAGGAACTAACTCCAAAAGCACCCCAAAGGGAACAGAATTCTTCGACGTTTGACTTCGTCGTTGTTCCTGAGTTAAGCCAAAAGAAGGATAATCACGATAAGTCAACATTTTTTCGTTAAATAAAATTGAAAAATCGCAACCAAATTTCAAATGCCTTTCAAATTGAGGTTCAAGATCAATTCCAAGGTCACCATTGGATCTCTCGTTGAAAGCAAGTAGCGATATGACGTATATCATTTTTTACACCACTAATTTCGCCAGATTTCAATGAAATCTTGTGATAGTGTACTTTAACCTCTATTTGACCTTGAGGGTTCACGTTATCTTTAGACTTAAACGCATAACCGAATGTAAAATTTCCGACAAACAAAAATAGGAGTTTCGATTTAAAAAAATAAAGATGTCCTTCAAATAACCTTGAAATTGAAGTTCAAAGTCAATTCCAAGGTCACCATTGGATTCCTCGTTGAAAGTTACCTAAGGTATGGCCATTGTTTTTTTTTACCACTAATCCTCGGAAATTTTCAGGGGTTTCCATACTTATACCTCACCCTGCATATAAAGCCTGGTCGACCAACTTATAGCGTCCGTCCCTTACCACAGTTTCGAACAAAAAGGATAGTATAAAGGTCTCTATAAACTTAAAAAATATTGCGAAAAAAGAACCCCGCAGGAAGTAAGTGGAAAACTGATCTCGGTCAAATTGGACGAAAAGTATTAGATTTCGTAGATCTTGATAAATGGATTAAGAGTCTCTATGACACCCGCCGCTTGGACCTGATTGGGCTTAAATTGTTGTAAATTTATGCCATTCTGGTCTGAAGAGATATATGTTTTAAAATGATTTGACTAACTAATTTATAATATTAAAAAACTGTTTAAATAATGTAAATTTTATAAATTTATACAAATTTTTAATTTTAAAAACTAGTTAGCTAAATAATTTTAAAATATCAACTCTTTGGACCATAATGACATAAATTTCAAATAATTTAAGCCAAATTTGGTTCAAATCTGTTTAACGGTTCAATCTCTGGCTTACGCCAAACTCTAAAATACTAAAGTTTTCAGAAAACAATAATAAAGAAACTTTTTATTTGCATCAAAAATATAGCACTCGATAAAGAACTAAATGTTTATAATTATAATCACCACTATTCTTGAAAGGTTAAAGATGGTTACAACTTTTCTTGTTGCACTTAAATGTCATAAAGGGAAACTAACATAACTCTTATCTAGGCAATATTAAAAAACTGTTTAAATAATGTAAATTTTATAAATTTATACAAATTTTTAATTTTAAAAACTAGTTAGCTAAATAATTTTAAAATATCAACTCTTTGGACCATAATGACATAAATTTCAAATAATTTAAGCCAAATTTGGTTCAAATCTGTTTAACGGTTCAATCTCTGGCTTACGCCAAACTCTAAAATACTAAAGTTTTCAGAAAACAATAATAAAGAAACTTTTTATTTGCATCAAAAATATAGCACTCGATAAAGAACTAAATGTTTATAATTATAATCACCACTATTCTTGAAAGGTTAAAGATGGTTACAACTTTTCTTGTTGCACTTAAATGTCATAAAGGGAAACTAACATAACTCTTATCTAGGCAAAGATTCTGTTTGATGAATATGATCATTGCAGGCTTTCACTATCAATGTACTATAATATTTTATCTCTAATTAATGCACTATAATATTTTTTCTCCAATAAGTTCTTGAAGTGGGCTATACGCAGGATATTGAAACCAGCTTTACTTACAATATCAGTCAATGCTGACATACTACTGAAAAGTGCACATCTATAACAACTAAAAATTATTTTCACTTTTACAATAACATTCAAAACAAAACTTTATTAAAAAAAAACTAAAACTGTAGATGTAGAAGTCATTCACTTGGCTAAAGGGGACCTGAAACAGAAAAATGAAAGTTCTTTTTAGCTTGATAGCTTTTAGCCATAATGGAACTTTAAAATTTACCTGCTTTGCAATAGTAGCACTGTGTCCAGAAGTATTTTCTTTGAATACATTAAATGATTCTATCCTTTAATTCAAGAAATAAACAAACATAGTTAACCTCAACGTACAGGGGTTGCAAAACATTGGGCTAAAAAGAGATCAGCTGATAAAAAGTAGTCGCGTGTCGTGACTGCGACGACACAGGTAGACGGCGGCTGAAACGCGATGAGCGCGCTATATTCAAAATTTCAATATTGAAATTATTTTATCAAATTATCGAAAATCGATAAAGCATAGAATAAAATGTTTAATAATGTTAAAATATTAATTAAAGTTTTTGTGCAGTGACTTTATTTTGAAATAATAAATTTTAATATTTTTATAAAATAGCATTTTAAACCGTAACTATTAAAATTTTCTAAATTTATGCATGAAATTTTCTTTACAATTTATAATAGTATATAGAATCAAAAAATCAAATAAAAGAATCATTGATTTTTTAAAAATTTGCGTACGCATTTAATCACACATAATACACCCGCACATTCCACATATACACATATTCAATCACGCTTACATACCTAAACAGGTATTGTAGAAGTATGCGCAGTAATCGTGCTCATGCTGCGACTTTTAAGTACATTTATCTCGAAAAATCAAATTTTCCCGGGGGGTGGGGGGGGGGGGTTATATCCATGCAGATTTTTAATCCTTATATTAAGACCTACAAAGTCCGAGACCAGAATTTTTCCAGCTAAAATCAATCACAAACTGTCTCAGCTTCATCCAATTAAAGCAGAAATTGCTCAAGGAATTGAACTGAGTCCAACTCTCTGCATAATTTACACTGTTGGTATATCTACTTTAACAGAAATTACATTAGAAATCTATGCAGAAGATATAGTTATAATATCACAGCAGTTCAGTGCTGCTTCTCTCCTGCTTCAGAATTATTTACCAAAATGCACGGCAGTGGTTCAAAACTTGGAAAGTCATTAATGAAAATAAATATATGCAAGCAACATTTACTTTATGGAAAGAGACATGTCTCGTTTTTATAAATAAAAAATTCCTAAAAAAAAACAATGAAATGTTAAGTTAAGAAGTTTGTGCTAATTACTAGAGAGAAAATCGAAGCTACCTGTTAACAATAAGTTACTTATTTATAAAAGTACAATAAAACCAACGGTAATGGACCTACAGCATTCTACTATGGGAAATGGCCTCAAATTCAAATACATAAAAAAAATATTAGATAAGTACTTGTTTTTCGTGCTATTTCTTTGATTTAAGGGGTGAATACCACCCTTAAAATTTACCCCAAAAACAGCTTTTTGAATTATTTCAAGAAGTAATTGGAACTTTTTAATGAAATGGATGCCGTTTTATTTCATATAAAAAAGCGCTTCTACGAGCACTGTTTTTACGCTGAGGGGTTACATCCTCTGTTTTTCATAAGAGTAAAAATAATAAATATAAAATAATAGTAAATCTGATTTTTGTGACGTTTTTTTGGTGTTAAAATTTTTCAATAAGCTCTGTGAAATTAATAATCATTCTATTATGAAGAAAATTCAATATTAAAGTTTACGTGTCTCGGAGTTTTCGAAAAAAAATCATTTGAAGAGGTAAATTTAACATAAATAAAAGATATCACTTTTTAGCATTACAAAAATTAAGTATAGCATATTTTTGCAATTGTAATATTGGAACGTTTATTTTGACCATTATTGTGCATGAAATAGATAATTAGCATTTATTTTCCAGAGGTTGATTTCACCGCGTCTACTATATCGTCATTAGATTATGAATGTAATTTTCATTTACGTTTACTGATAATTTTACACTGATATTTCATAGCTCTAAAATTAAAGTTTTTCTTTTGCTCCATAATCCACAAATCTATCCCTGTTTTCAAAATCACCGCCTGTTTCAACGTTGTTTAGCCATAAAAACTCTGTTGTTTAATTATAAAGAAATATAATTTATTGAAATGCGATATTCCTTGTACTCATACCGATGGTTCCAAAAAACATCACAATTTTTGTAATAATTCAGTTTTTATCTTTTTTAAAACGTAAACTTTGAACCCGCGTTTACTAAAAACTTGCTATTCGTAGATAAGATGAAAGGTTTTGGTGTCAATCGAGGACGAATTGAACTAGCAGTTAGCTTTGTTAGCTTTGTTAGAACGCAAGTGCAACAATGCCGAGCCGTATAAGACTCGAAAAGAGGACTTGGATAGGCTGTACAGTTAAAAAAAAGAATCTTTATTAGAAGAAAGAGTTAGTGCTCTCGAGCATCGTAATGAGCATTTCTTAGAAAGCATAAGCGTACCAATACAAAATCTTGTATCAGAGGTTAGGATTTTGACAAAAAAATAAGCATTTGAAGCGACGTTTAATCCTTTTAGGGGCATATTTTTCTGCAATACCGACAACACAAATTATATTGGTTCTCTAGGTTTTTGGGGATCGCTGATTACAAATCTGACATCAGCTTTTCAGAATTCAACGTGGCAGATCCAATATGGCGGCAGGAAAACCCGAAAAATCCACAAACTAGATATTTTCCGCTGAAATAACTTATACATGGGTTTTTGGGGTCGCTGATTGCGAATATAGCATCCGATTTTCAAAATTCCACAAGGCGAATCCAATATGACTGAAAGAAAACTCAAAATATTAATATATTGATGTTTTTGTCTGGGATTACGTACACAGGGATTTTTGGTGTTGCTGATCACAAATCTGGCTTTGATTGTTTCGTTCGTGGAATAACATCTGTATTGGTGGTATTTTAAAAAGTAGTTATTTTCTGCTTTGATGCATAATGTCACATTTTAGGTTGTACAATAAAATTTCGATCGAATCCGAAGTTTTTTAATGCTCCAATTTTCATAGTTTTTGGGAACTCCTTCATGAACGTCAGCTAAATGCATCTGTTGTAATGTTCTAACATCAGGTCTTTTAGTTTTTTTTTGAACTAGGGGTTTTGGAAGAGGGTCTTCCCCGTTTCACTCGGCCCGCTCCTACCAGTTCATCCACAACTAAGAAACGAAACTCCTTCAATTTCAAATTGTTATTAGGATTGTGCAGTTTGAAAATTATGACACAGTTGACCAAAGTCATGTCGATGTAGTGCCACAATAAATGCTGCCACTGTTTTTTGCTCTTTCTGGAAATTTCATAAAATGATTTGACCGTGTCTGACTTATCAACGTATCACTTGTGAGCTTTATAATCTTTGGTCATTTGCGGGCAAGTTACAGTTTTCAAAGAACCATCTTTTTTTCTTCTCTGTACCTCTGACAACGCAGATGGATCGTGAAAGTTTGATAGAAACTGGACTGGCTTTTTGTCAACCCATTTTATCCATCTGATACCGTCATCTGACGTACGGTATTCACTATCTCCAATGTTCATATCTTTATCTTTTTTCTGCAGCTTGGGTAGATCTTTACAACCTTTCCTAACAGTTCCAAAAGCTAAGATTTCATCTTTTAGAAAGGAAATCATCAAATCAATACTTGAAAAGTAATTATCAAAGTAGATGTGGTAATGGTAATTCGTATTCTTTAAGATCCGAGATAAATCCTTGATAACTCTCTCCCCTAGAAGTAGTTTTCAGAAGTATTATCGATTTTGGCAGTATAAATTTGAAATTCACATACAAAGCCCTTGATGTCAGTTCTTATCCATACCTTATATCCTCCTTTTATAGTTTTGAGGCATGTACTGTTTCATAGTATTGTTGCCTTTGAATTTTATCATGTTCTCATCTATAGATTATTCTCTTTTTGGACCATAATAATGTAGATAGGTTTCAGAAATTTTGTCAATAAACGGTCTTATTTTATACAATTGATTAAGCTTGGGTCCTTTTGGGTTCTTTAGTTGTATCATTCAAGTGTAGATTGCTGAGCAGGAAATAAAATCTCTTGGTCGGCATGTTTGAACTTATAAGCATCATTCAGCAGAGGATTCAAAAACCAGTAATCGCGATATGATGGTGCCCTTTTCACACCCATAAGTATGTTGATTCCAAGAAATTTCTTTATCTCTTCTGCTGTTACAGAACGCTCTTTCTTATTTTTATTTTATTAACTATAAAGATTAGTTGTGAGCGGCGATGGCTCAGTTGGTAGAGTGTCGTACCTTTAACCAGAAGGACTCTGGTTCGATCTGCACCGAAAAATTACATTGGGACACCACTGTATTTATTTACAAGTGTCTAATAATATCAAAGCTAGTGGTTCGGAATCCACTATAAACTGTAGATTCCCATTGTTGCACGTAAGTGCAACAATGCAGAGCCGTATAAGACTCGAAAAAAGGACTTGGGTAGGCTGTAAATAAAAAAAAAAGATTAGTCTGTTGAAAGATTAGTTCGATATTTTTTTCAGATAAAAGCACCAAGAAAATATCTCCAGGAGTTTTGACATCATCTGGAATATTTTTTGATCCAACATTCTTTGTAAAAGGTAAATCACTTTCAGGCATACTTTTATTAGACCAAATCCCATGTAATGGACCTCCATAGCTCTCGAATACACGAGAATAGCTGACAGAATGATTTACGGATTCAACATTCAAATCAAAACTTTCATCGTCAATCATTTCCATCTACAGATTCATTGTCAGATGCAATTTTATCTTTCTCATATTCTATTTCTGAATCACTCATTTTGCCTTCTTTGAAATTACTAAAATAAATTGTAAAAACGACCAATCAGAAAATGTAATACCAAACGATACAGAGATATACAAGTAGCATGTATCCGTTAGCCTGCCACTCAAACGTGA
>JAWWML010032409.1:0-11935 GCA_035047165.1 Ormyrus rosae
TCAAGCTTTGTACAAGTGGTATCAAAAAATAATGTTCAATACAAGAGAATAAAGGTGATTTTAACCTGGTGTTACCTCTTCACACTAAATTGAATTTTCTCTAACTAATATTAGTTAATTTTTTGTATTTTATTTAAACTATGTTTCTAAAACTAATGTAAAAAGTTATAATAAAATAATAATAATAATAAAAATATGACAGTACTATGTTATATATATATATATGTATATATTCATAATAAATGTAATGAAATTGTCAAAGATTTAAACCATCGTTATTTCTTTAACTTCAAATTTCTCAAGATATTTATATTAACAAAAATATCATATAATTGTAAATATATAGATTCTTTTGATTCTTTTGAATTTAAAAAAAAAATATATATAATAATAAATAGATAAATATAGAAAAATATATAATTTCAAATTTATAACTGACTATGAGGAGGGTCAATGAGGAACGGTAAGAGGAGGGGCGAAGAGGGGCGAGGAGGGGTAAGGAGGCGCTGAATCTTAAAATTTTGCTTACAACTAGATGATATATATAGATAGATATAGATATATTAACCAATGTTAATCTTTATACGTGTTCTTAAAAACTGTACCTATTCCCAATTTTTCTTTGCCTATAATGGCCTTCAAACTAAAATTATATAAAATCTGAAGGTGACGCTAAAAATTGAATTTTTCATAACCAATCTAATCGCGGAAAAAGTCTAAGGGCCTCCGCACGTAAAACAGAACAGAGCACAACATATAAAGAATAAGAAACTGAATTGTTTGTATATATACTAGGAAGAAGTACTACTATAAGGAGCAAGTGTAAATATAAGGAACAAGTATATCTATATATTCTAGGAAAAAGAGGAAAGAAGCTTTTTGTTTCAAGTTTACTTCGAAAAATCGTAAAAAGTCGGATTTTCCTCTAGTTTTTCACTATTGCAAACAGATTTCGTAGCAAAAAACCGCATTTTTTACTTTATTTGTATAAATTAGGGTATCTTAAGTAGCTAAATTAATTTTTTATATTGTAGAAGATCTTTGAGGCCTGCGGACCGCGAAAATTTTCAAATAATCGTAAAATAACGTTTTTTTTTGCATTTTTAGCTTTGACGCAGTTTTTTTTTTGGGTAATCTAGGCCTGACCAATGAAAAGGGTATGCAAATATACATCGATAATGATTAGTTAGAAGTTTGCCAAAAAATGCCTAGTAATTAATTTATAGGTTAGAAAACTTTAATAATTTTTCCTAAGCTTAGCTTTGCTCCAAAAAATCTAAAAAAATTCAATATTTGAGACAAAAAGAACTAGCTTCCTTGAATTTTTTTAGATTTGGCAAAGTAAAATTGCAATCAGGGTAAATTAGTTAAATGAGCAAGACTTCCTCTACGATTATAGGCGCCCCTTAGTACCCCGGGGTCTAAAAATTTGGTGAAAGGGGTTTTCAAACATGTACCTTTGAATGTTTAATGTAAAATAAGAATCCAGGTGGGGGTACTTTTGACATTCTTATTCGACTGTACTCTTCGAGGGGCTGCTCACTTCTAATGTACTCCATTTGTACTCACTTGATTTTGTACTCCCTTGTTCTCTTTCTGTTCTCAGTCGTACAGAGAACTGCAGAGTACACGAAGAGAACTAAGGAGTACTAAGGAGTACATGGTGAGAACTGAGAAAAGTTTTTGGGAGTTCTCGGAGTGAGTAGCCCCTCGGTACTCTTTCATTATCGTTATGATAAGTAACACACTACAATTTCTACTCATAATTCAATTATTATTTCGATAAGCTGTACGTATATCACTATCATTAGACGATAATCTATTATGCATACGTCACTAGCATTATTATGCTAAGCTACAGATTGCAAAGCCCGAAAAAAGTGAACATACCTCTGACTAAACCATTTAAAAAACTGCTCGCCTCACTGAAAATTCTATAAAAGTAACAGCGAAGATAAATTTCATGTAGTGAAATTTTAAAATGTCAGAAGAAACTGTAATAGAATCACAAATATATCTGGTTAGATGGAGAGAGAATTTATGAAAATTATCGAACAAATGAAATATTATTGACTAATAAAGAATAAACAGAAAATTTTGAAAAGTACAACTACTCAAATATTCGATTCTGAAAATCTGAAACAGCATAATATAATTGGAGCTATCCAAGCAAATAAATGCGGCACTTCGTAGTCTGAATTTAATATATTCCTAGATATACCATGTGTATTTTCATAATCTATTTTGATACCCTCATTTATTAGTTCATCTGTCAAAATCTGGTCTCCGTGTTTTACGTAAGAATAGGATAAGAGAGAAAAACGTAATTGCGGAAAATGCTCCTAGAGGGATGCTGTGAAACATATAAAAAGCAGTAGGATAAATTTTATTACAGTCAAAGATGTGAAGATGTGTATCACTCCACAAAGTAATGTTACAATAAGAAATTGAAGAAAAATGTGAATATTTCTTTTTCAAGTGCTTTTAGTATTTATAATAAGTTCATGGGAGGCGTGGAGATCGATGATCAGTACTGTAATAAGGTTATGTTGATCGTAAGGTCAAAGAAATAGACGTGGGTGGCATATATCAAAATCACCCAAGTTTAGATCATTACCGCAACTACGATATGGAATGTAGCTAATCAATATTCTAAAGTCAGGCGTAAAAAAATTTGCAATGAGTATTACTAGAAATTATGTGGGCAAATTTAAACTGTTACACGATCATAAAATAGAGAGAAAAGATTCCCAGAAATATTGCTCAACATAGATTTGTAAAATAAGAACAAGGAAAATCTGTATAGATTGTGAATTATATTATTATGAAAATCGTTTCAAAGTAAGATACAAAAGATTTTTTACCTGAGATATAGTAGATTTTATTATTTTATGTTTAATTGCCAATGTTTCGAAACTTTTTTAATTATTTTCTTCTTCAGGGCTACAAGAGTTTTAATATTCCACATTTTTTATTTTGTCAAAATATAAAAAATAAAAAATTTGAACAAATAAAACCCAATAAAATAAAAAAAATACGTAGAAATATAAAAAATACAAAAATAAAAATAAATAGTTTTCAAACACCGAGCGATGAGAATGGGATAACATCAATAAATATGTGATGGCAAATATGACAATTACTAGCGATCTTTGAAAACTTCATACCATTCTAGATTTTTAATATTATCAGATTTTAGTACACAATATATACAAGCACTCTATATTCACTATAGTGGATTCCACATCTTGAATTCTGAGAAACAGATGCCAGATTTTGGCCCAGCGACCTTAAAAACACTTATATGTATCTTTTTATGGGTATAGATATAATTTTTATGCACGCCATATTGGATCCACCATCTTGAATTTTGCCAAAATAATATCAAATTTCGACTTCAAATTGACAGAATATGTCAATAGCATTGTTTAGGTATCGAGTGCGTGGTTTATGTACATTTCAGTTATACAGCATAATGTTAATCTACTAATATTTACGTGGTTTTTCTGAGAAAAAAGGCGACCAAACTCAGGTATTTATACATAAAAACCAAAATTTTAACAATTTATTGTTATATTCGAGATTTTTAAGTATGAAATTCGGAAAGTTCAGATATAAAAGCTCAATTTCTGCTAAGCAACATGCCATTAAAGTTTTAAAGTGCAATTTTCAATGCATTTGATCGTTAATAGGATAAGTTTGAAAATATATACTAAAAGTGAATATAAGACTGAATTTTACGCGTATACGAAAAGATCCGGCGAAAATAGTTTAATTTAAATTTCAGAAGCTGACAATCAGAAGTCAGCATTATTAATGATATGCATATGTAACTGATAAACTTTAATCCAAATATATACTTTGCATCTTATAGATGTATAAGTAATAATTTAAAATAAATCCCAACGTAGGATTCCATAAAGTTTCTGCATCAAAATCCAATTAATTCCAATAGCTAAAAAATAACTAAAAATTGTAAATATTTATAAAAATTGTCTATGATAGGTCTGAACTATGAAATGGTATATGGTGGAGTAAGGAGAGATAATAAGCTATTTCTAGTAAGGATTAGGTGTCTTGCACGAGTCGGAGTCGAGTGCTAAAAAATTCACTCGAGTCTGAAATAGTTTTTCTTCCCGTGTTACACATCGTGTTCTTTTTGTTGCAACGAACGAAAATTCTTCTTTTGGTATCAGAAAGTTGGATAGATGATCGTGCATTTGAAGTCCTGTACAACGTAGTTTTTTTTTAAGTAAATACCTATTTTTTTATTTAAAATTTTTAGAAATAAAAAAAACGAAAGGAAAAAGAATTAACTGTTCAAGCCGGGAAAAACGGAAATCGTAAAAGATAGCTTGAAGCTGGGAAAATTGACTTTTTTCCTCGCTTGAACTAAAAATTTTCTGAAGCGCTTGAAATGCTCGATTTTCTCTGTTACTTTCTAGCGTGAAATGAGGGCTATTTTACACCCGAATTGAGAAAATAGCTTTTCTACATAAAATCAGTTTGAAAAATTTTGCAGAAATGTTAAAAAAACGCTGTGTCTATTCGCACCAAATCCACGTAATTTACGTACCTTTAGTACATTTATATGTGTTAATATAGTACATTATTTAGTGGACAGATGGCACTTTACTGAAAATTACTAAAGAAATAATAATCTACAAGTGAAACAGCTCACAAAAACATATTAGTTAAAGTGTGCTATTATGGGTGGGTAGCTACCATCCACCCTAGGGTGTATCAGTGTATTTAGTATAATTTCTTTAGTAATTTAATTTATATATTTTTATATATTTGGTGCGAATAGATAGAGCGTAAAAAAAAAATCAATGTATGTATCAGTTAAAAAAAAATTTTTAGGTACAAAAATAAAAATTTTCAAAAATATGAAAAATGAATTAAAATTTTTGTTACTCTCTTATTTTTAATACTTAACTTCTATCTCGACTATATTTTTCTACCACAAACGTGCAAAATTATGTTAAAACTGAAAAATCCTTATATTTTTGAATCTACCTTTGACTTTTTCAGGAATTTACTAATTCAAGTATTTTTATTAAATTTAATTATCGTCATTGAAATTTGAAAGGTTTTGAAACTCGTATAATATTTAGTCTCGTTTTTTCTATTAATGTTTCAATGATTTTGAAGACAATTATTATTAAATCAAAGAATTAATGAATTTCCAATTCTAAAATTCTTACTCTAAATGTTTTATTAATTTAAAAAAAAAAAAAAACTAAAATCAATACGTATAATATTATAATATTTTTCTTGTCTCCAAATTAATAAACAATATTCGCGTAAAATTTTTAATTTATATTATTCTAAAATTTAAAAATAATTTAATGTATTTCCGAAATTGCGTTTATTATTTGAATGGAATGAAAATTATATGTTAGTTAAAGCGAGGCAAAATAAATTATGATACGTTTGATATGAAATCTCGTGAGAGTTTAGGTCGGTCTTTGAAGTCGAAGAAAAGGCGCACATCCAACACATGACGTCAGTGAAGCAGTCAGTCTTGGACGGTACCAGCAAATGGTCCGCAAAGATCGCCATTACAGGTTTGTGACCTCGCTGTGCTCTCCAGGTCCTTGATCTAAAAAGTCTTGTAAAAATGTTATTAAGCATAATGTTATTTATCTGCGCCATGATTGTTTAAGCCCAATTGTATGCTTTCTGTCCTAATGAACTAAAATGCGGCTGCTGCTCTATAATTATTCGTTTTTTCTTCCGTGTAAAAAAATTGTTTGTGTGTAAATGTTTGTTTCTCTTATAATAATTACTTTTTACATTCAATATTTGTACTTAGATTATTTTATCTATCGGAATACTTATTAAAATATAAACATATACATGGTCAGATATAATCATATTTACTTATTTCAAAATGGGAAATAAACACGTAATTACCCTATGGGAAATTTCACCATTTTTTTGGCCAGTTCATCAATAATTATCAATAAAATATTATACTTAAACAATTTTTTTGGCCAAATATTTTAGTCAAATATTGGTCAAAAACTGATGAAAAATAAATACGGTGGATTAATACGAATGTATTCTAAAATTTTACACTATTTGAAATGTAAACATCTTTGAATGTATTATTTAAATTCAAAAGTTTACGAATTAAAAAATTTAATTAAAAATTTCAATTTTTTAAATTAAAAATAAAATACTCTAATAATTATTCAATACATTTATTTCATGCAATTTAAAAAAATTATTTTAACTAAACATTAGTTTAAGTAGTGAATTCTTAAAAAATGTTTAAATACTATTGTTAAATTATTTACAGCATTTTACTATTATTTTCACTTTAGCCAATTTTTGACCAATTTTTCGATCAAAAAAGTGTAATTTTTAGCAGGATTTTTGGTAAAAAATTAGGCCAATTTTAAAACAATTGGTAAAAAAATTGACCACATTATCGTGAAAACTTCCAACAGGGTAAAAAGTAATAGTTTATTTTTTAAAAAACTTTCTCAAAAACATTGGACTGAACATATTCTACAAGAGAAAACTACATGTCATTAGTTTTGTGTATCTATATACAAGGTGTTCCGAAAATTAAAGCAATCAGAGCGCATATCTGTTCGAAAAGGCGAAACATAAGAAAAAAAGGCGTGGCTAATACACGATCGACAGAACGACCTTGGATTAGCAAACAAAACAATAACAGGCGATCGTGTATTAGCCACGCCTCTTTTTCTTCCGCCTCGCCTTTTCGAGCAGACGTCCGTTCTTATTAATTTAATTTTGTTGATTTTTAATGGAGCATTACTCAAATTCTGTGCATTGGAGAGAAAACTGGTACAGGAATTTTTTGCTTAGAAAATTGTTTTTTTTATCTGCTACCTTCTTACTGACAATACGTTTCGGAACACGCTGTATACACAAAAAACAAAGGCTTATGGAGTTCTTTTTGTGTAGGATATGTTTGATGCCAAGAATATTTCTTTTATTAAAACATAAATTGAAATGAGTTTAGTGATATTACTGATCAGGTATTTTATTAATGTGATTCGATTTGTAAGCACGTTTATGGGTGTGAGAATGAGTCTGTGTGTATATATAAAAATATACATGCATGTTGATGTATGTCTATGTGGCTACTTATATGCGATCGGTTATTTTACATAATGCACTGGCAATAGTCCAGTAAGTAGATCTCAAAACAGGTCATTTCGGAAAAATTCATGTGTTGGCATTTTGTTTTAGAATTGCTACCCCGAATATCAGGCTAATAGCTTAAAGTCCAATCGCTCAAAATGGAAAAAAAAATCGGAAAAAATCGAGTGGAAATCTCTCAGGTCAATAGTAATTTGGGCATCGAACATATCCTAGACAAAAAAAAAACTTTACACGTCTTTATTTTTGTATATATATAGATATACAGAACTAATGACGTGTAAAGTTTTCTCGTGTAAGATATGTTTACTTCTATAATTGGCAATAAGCCGCCAAAGTTGCAAGTGTATTTTTTTAAAGTACTCGTATCTCATATTTTTTTTAAGCCTTAATCGCAAATCACGTTTTTTCTCTCATAGAAGTTTAAGACTCAGAAAACTTCGCTAAATAGTGATACAATTGTTCAGTTTTCAAAATATGGTCGGAAATTTCTATAAATTTAATTAGGAATGTTTTCGTGAAATCTTCATTTACGGTTACCTACTTCACGCGTATTTCTAAAAGCTAATAGCTCGTTCAATTCTTGTTTTTCAAAGATCATTTAATAAACGCACTGGAAATCTACTGGAAAAATTATCTCGTATGAGGGACACAAGGAGCGTCTAATTACAAGCGTGAGCGTGACAATATGAGAACAACTCGAAGGAAAGCTTAGAGTGAGCATCGGTATCTCAGTTGGAAGAGCATCCAGCGCGAAAACGGAAGGTCCTAAATTCGAGTCTTGACTGAGTAAAGCCCATGTCTCTTTTTTCGAGTCTTAAATTCTCAATCAATTAATAATGTAACAAAAGTTTGGTCATTGATGTGAATAACATCTCTACGGATGTTCGCGCGCGCAAGACTAGATGGGGTATTTCTAGCTGTTTCGATCAGCTGATAGTATACTAGCAGAAGGGAAAAAGCGTTATCCTGATCAGGCAAGGGGCAGCCCCACCAACAAACACGCGCGTACTCGGTGTCCAGTATACCCAGTTGAAAAAGATCAGTCGGATTTAGTATGATTCCACGTGGATTCAGTCTGATTTCACATGGATTCAGACTGAATCCGACTGATCTTTTCAACTGGGTACCTAAGTATAGCTTCTCAACCAACGACGCGCGCTACTAGCGTTCGGCTACTCTCACCGGGCGGTTAATGAAAAGTACTATATCCCGGACTTTTTCATAATAATTTTCTTATACCCATACTCTAATCTACCGTCAAAAATCACCAGATTAAATTTATTTATTTATTTATTTAAATTTAACGGGCATCATCCTTTTGTAAAAAAGATATACAAATCAAACAATGCGAAAGAAATTGACAGAGGAATCGTAATTGAACCAAGCATTCTAAAATATAATTTTCCTGATTGCGCTCTTGCATCGACCTATTGTATCTTCTTATAGAAAAAAGATTAATTCGTAATAAGAGATCGCTCTCGAAACAGCCTCGGACATCTTTACCTAAAGGTATTTTTGCGCTCGATAAATAAATTTCTGTATTTCAGTAAGCCCCTGCAGTATCTTGTACACTGTAAAATCAGTTTCGTTATAATGATATTCACATCTGCTGTGTGTCCCACGACACATACTTTTTTTTCCAAGTAGACTTTACATTAAAGAAAATCATATGACAACAAATTTGAATAGAAAAAAACGCATTGATCACAAAACTTGACTGAGCTATTTTTTTTAGAAATATGCGTAAAATAGGTATACGTTTATAAAACTATCAAACCGCCTGCAGTTAAAAGTTTGTAAATTATCGACTATATTTTAAAAATTGAGTTTTGCTGACCACCGTTCAGTGAAGTTTCCCCATGCAGGTTCAAACTTCTATGAGGGAAATGGCGCGATTTGCCTTTAAGATTTCCAAAATATTTGACCTTCATAAAACATAAAATTATTTATCGATTACCTTGAAATTTTTTGTACTTAATACTACTACACTCATAAAAGTAAGTGATTTATGAAATTTCATACTTCTGGATTAATTAGTTTCAGAAAGATGAGTACCTCGAAATATGCACACTTGAAATTTTGACGGCTTATTGCCAATTATTATTGATCTTAAAGACTCCCAGTTTACATTAAAACGATACGGTTGGCGCTTCATAGAGATCCTATACTAATAAAACCAAAAAAATGATTGTTTTTTTTATTTTTGCAGTTCAGCAAAATTTGCTCTCAGAATTCGGACTTCGGATTTTTAGTCCGATCTTTGGGATAATATAAGGAAGTGAGTCCAAAAAAAGAATACACTGAAAAAAATATTAGGGTAAAACTTACAAATAAATTTGAAAAAATTACTATTTTTTATGGCAATCGAGAGACAGACTTTCCTTGTTGCAAATTTTGCTATCTTAAATAGTAATTTTTATAAATGTAGTTTAAATTTAAAAAAATTTTTTTGACCAAGGTTGGATTTGATCCCGGGATTGGAGCAATCAGAACTTGACAATCGGATGCGTTAACCACTTAACCAAATTATTCTTGATAAGAAAATTTTGGAACTTGTATTAGATGGAACGATCGGCCACGAAAAAAAAATACAAATGAATACGATAACGCGAAAAAAACGTATAAT
This sequence comes from Ormyrus rosae, assembly GCA_035047165.1. Classification (NCBI taxonomy): domain Eukaryota; kingdom Metazoa; phylum Arthropoda; class Insecta; order Hymenoptera; family Ormyridae; genus Ormyrus; species Ormyrus rosae. The sequence goes on from JAWWML010032409.1 coordinate 9,770, forward strand.
TAATGTGCACAATACGAAAATATAATAATTAAACCGAGGTTTTCGATTTTTTGTTAACTTGAAAGCAATACAAAGTAAAATTTCTGGAAAAACTCTGACTTGCGCAGAAATTACTAATATTGTGAGAAATTTTTATTATTTTGTGTAATAAAATTTCTTATGATTGATGGCAATTTTTCCGCTTTAAAATTTTACAATGTAAAATAGTAATTTTTAAAAAAGTAATATTCATTTTTCTATTTAAAATATTAATTTTTTCTATTTTTATTGTAAAATTTTGTAAAATTTTCCATAATTCAAGTCTGTCCCTCGATTGTCATAAAAAATAGTCATTTTTTCCCCCTTATTTTTTTCAGTGTACAAACATTTCGACTTTCCTTAAAAAATCTTAATTCGACTGGACTGTAAGAGTACATGCACGTACCAAGTCTTTATTTTTACGAATTACATAGCTGCGATAACATTTTAAGCGATAAATTTCTTATTTAACATTTTTTGTGCTACCTCCTAATAAGCGGTTTTAAAACCATTAAAAAATTATTGCTTTTGCAGCTTTACTCCCTTATGCAAATAATTGTTCAATGGCTACAGATTCCATACCATACAATGTTCTGATCTAGTTATTTAACAAATACTTTCTCAATTTTAATTTATATTTAAATTAAATTAATCGACTTAAATTAGTATTCAAAAGGGCAGATGTAGGATGAACTCTAAAAAGAGAAAAAATGTTTAATTAACAAATTAGATGAAAATATAATCATAATTAAAAATTATGATTATTAAATGATAATATTTCAACTTTAAAGAGTGAATATTTAAACAACTTAGCTTTTTTTATCAAATGTCTATCACTTCGTGAAAAAAGTTTTTTCAATCTTTTGTTTTCAAAATTTTCGTCTTAAAATGTACTTTTCAAATAAAATTTGCGAAAAATTAAATAACCAGTTTTTACCTATCACTAAAAAAAATGTTGGGACAAAATTTACTTATAATTTTTTTTTTAAATGAACGTTAAATTTAACATTAAATTACTTATAAATATTATATTTATAAAATAAAAACTACCGTTTTAACAGATTTGAAGCCTAGCCGCAAAATGGGCTAGCAATTTTTTTATACGCTTTTAACTTTTTTTAAATTTTCAGTTTTTTATACTATATGCATTTAATGTTAATCAATGATTTAAAGATTGCTAATATTATAAGACTACTTTTATGTAGATATAACTCCGTTTTATTTTATTATATATTGACATTGATATTTAATTATTATACAGTAACGATAACTCAGAAACACAAAAACCAGAAACTAGACTGATCTATAGACTAGACTTTCACATCTGCATGTGTTTTGGTCTATTAAACACGAATATCATTTTCATTCTTTTTCATCATATGAGGATTTTAAAATATCTTGATTTTTAAGAATTCTTTGGTGTGCTTATTTTCCGAACGATCCTTCACTCTTATCGAGCACGCGCCTACACACGCTTGAATTACGCGATAACGAATTCATGGCTGCTGCCGATCTCGTTACATTATATATTTTTCAGAATCACGAACATTTAGCGAAGAGCTTTTATCTCAAATTAGTAATGTATCATAATTAAGTACGGATGCACAGCTTTCTGTTGTAATGATTGGACTCTTAAATAAATTTCCAGTCAAAATAAATTTAAATTATCCTTTTTAAGAAAAAACTTTTGTTACTCATATTTTAATTGGATTGGGATCTTTAATAGGAATAATTAAAGAACATTATTGTACGGTTGATTTAACTCTATCTTTATATCTCAATACATAAAAGTTACAGTTTTATTGTGTTATCAATTTTTAGTATTCATGCACATGAGATGCATGTAACAATTAACTCAAAAAATTTCATGCTTATCCTACGCCTAAGCTTCAAATCTATTAAAATGGTAGCTCTTTTTAAAAAAATATTCGAAAATACATTCATTTTTAAAAATTTAATTTAAAGGTAGGGTACAGTAAAAAAATTTGCATTTAATAATATATATTTATAGAAATGTAACTATGTTTTAGTTACATAAAAGTAGATTACATAGAGTAGTATTTCAATCAAAACTAAGAGATTCGTTTCCAGCTAATTTCTGCTTCGACTACTTCCATGGCACTTGAAGATTAAAAAAATGTATCTCAT